>JAVGVS010000003.1:1444554-1638588 GCA_032718565.1 Distichodus sexfasciatus | reverse complement strand
TGGTTTTGCTGTGGAGGGTCACATATGAACTGCAAAAATAGTCTATAGCCAGAACTAACAGATGACAGTAACCCACAGTTTATTCTGCACTGGCAGAGGCTGAAACAGAGCAGAGATTTAATTAAATAATACGTCAGTTTGGCCTATTTCCAAATGTAGGTACATCATTTTTTCAGAGTGACTCACAAGAAATTGTCTTTGATCTATTTTTAATGAATCACCAGAGCTTAAGGCAATATTAAAAATTATATGAAGCAAAAAAAGTATATAACCCAAACTAATGGGCGACAGAAACTCACATTTTTATAAGCGCTGGCAGCTCTGTGAAGTTAATATGCACCGCGCGCCTCCAACCGTAAAAGTGCAAATTATCATTGTGTTTTATTTTCAGTTCGCTGAGGCAGAAAGTGGAGCCGTTACCTGAATCCTTGCTCAGCCGAGGGAAATCTCAAACTCCAGGCCTAATTAACTCCCATCAGACTCGGCTTAAAGCAAAACATACAAACTTCACTTGCAATTAGCCAGCGTCTCCTCAATATCATCATCAGAGGCTTAATCACCTGGAAACGTGTTTGTGTCGGAGAGCGAGCAGGTTGCCTCCTTAATTAAAAGAACTCACACCGTCGTGCACTCTGGTCAAGCCAGAAAACACACACACACACACTCACTCACGTCCTAACCAGGTGTTGTTTAGAGAGGTATTGATCTTTTTTTGGCCTTAAGCGAAATGAGTGAGGAAAATGAAGAGCATGCCAACAGGGAGAGAGAGAGAGATGAATGGATGAAGGAATGAGAGAGAGGGAGTGGGCGGTAGAGAGAGAGAGAGAGAGAAACTAAGAGAAGACGAGGAAGGATAAGGAGAAGGGGGCAGGAGAGACTGGGAGATGGGGTCATGAGGGAGATAGAGGGATTAAGAGAAAGATGGCGTGGGAAGAGACAGAATTAGAGAACGATGGGGAGAGAGAATGAGACCAAGAGAGAGGAAGTGGGAGGCAGGAAAAAGGAGTCTATGGAAAGGAGACTGGTGTATTGAGGGTAGAAGACTAAGGGAGATGGAGGGATGGAAAAGAGAGACCAAGAGGCTAAGGGTAGAAAAGAGCGGAGGATGGAGAGAGGAATGGGATGGGGAGAGAGAAAGAACAAGTGGGAGAGAGAGACCAAGGGAAAGGAGGAGGAGGGAAAGAGGGAGGGTTAGGAAAGGATTAAGGTAGATGGATGGTTGGAGAGAAAGATGAATTGGGTTGAGAGAGAGAGAAAGAGTGGGAAGCGAGATTGAGGGAGACTAAGCCAAGTAGGTTGGGGTTAGGAGACTCCAGAGATGGAGGAAGGGATGGAGTGGGAGGAAGAGAGAGAATGAGAGAAAGATAGGGAGAGAGACCGAATGGGAGGGAGGAAACGGGGCGGCTAAGGGTAGGAGACTAAGGAAGGTTGAAGAAAGGAATGGGATGAGGAGAGAAAAAGAAAGAATGGCAGAAGGGAGAGGAGGTGGGTAAGAGGGAGGATAAGAAAAGGATGGAGTTAGATGGTTGGAGAAAGGGACGAGGTAGAGAGAGAGGGTGATTGAGAGAGAAAGTGTGAAAGGTGGGATTGGGAAGTCTATGGAACGAAGGTTGGGGTTGGGAGATTATGGAGATTGATAGAGGGATGCTGTGACTATGGAAGAGTTAAGGATGGAGAGAGGAATGGAGTGAGGAGAGAGAAAGAAAGAGTGGAAGAAGGGAGAGGAGGCGGGCAAGAGGGAGGGTAAGAAAAGGACTCTGGTAGATGGATGGTTGGAGAAAGGCATGAGGTAGAGAGAGAGTAGTTGAGAGAGAAAGTGTGGAAGGGTGGGGTTGGGAGACTATGGAGCTGGATAGAGGGATGGTGTGAGGGGAGATAGTGAGGGAGAGGGAAAGAGACCAAGAGAGAGGGAGTGTGAGGTAGGAAAGAGGGGAGGCTAAGGGTAGGAGACTAAGGAAGATGGAAGAATGGAGAGAGGAATAGGATGGGGAGAGAGAGATAGAGGGAGATGGGGAGATGGAGACCAAGGGAGAGTAGGTGGGAAAGAGGGACGCTACGGAAAGGACTAAGGTAGATGGATGGTTGGAAAGGGGGATGAGGTGGGTAGAGAGAGAGAATGGGGGAGAGAGAGATCAAGTCATAGAAAATGGGAGATACAAAGTAGGGAGACTAAGAAAAGATGATCGGTGTGTAGGGGGTGGGAGATTAAGCGAGATGGAGGGAATGAGAGAAAGAGATAGAGTGGGAGAAAGAGAGAAAGATAGGAAGCGAGGAAGTCTAAGTGAGGCTAAGGGAAACTAAGGATGGTTGAGGGATAGAGAGAGGAATGGAGAGAGGGCAGAAAGAAAGAAAGAGGGTAGAGGAGGCGAGAAAGAACGACTAAGGAAAGGTTAGGGGAGATGGATGGTTGGAGAGAGGGATGAGGTGGGGAGAGAGAAAGAGTGGTAGGTGAGATTGGGGGAGGCCAAGGAAAATAGGTTTTGGTCGGGAGACCATGGAGATGGAGTGGGAGAGACAGAGACACCAAGAGAGTGAAACCATGCGAAAGGAAGAGGGAAACTAAGGAAAGGACTAAGGTAGATAGAGGGATGGGGAGGGGAGAGAAATAGTGGGTGAAAGAAAGAAAGGAGAGAGTGAGGCTAAAAGGCGAGGAGAGGAAAGTGGGGGGACTGGAGGTAGGAGATGAAGGTAAGCATACAGTAGAGGTGGAAGAGATAGACCAAAAGGGGGGGAACGTGGGAGGCAAGAAAAGGAGGAAAGGACTAAGTGAGAAGGAGTGTATGAAAGAGAGAGAGAGAGAGAGAGAGAGAGCTACACAGTAGGAAGGGTTTGATGTTGCAGGTTTTTTCTGCATTGGGGCAGTTGAGATGCTCTCGTCCCTCGGCAGGAAACTGCAACCTGATCTCTCTGTCTGCACCTCTGCAGGATAAACACTCCCTCATCCTCCCTCCCTCTCTATCTCTCTCTATCTCTTTCTCTCTCTCTGCCTCCAGCTCTCCTTCTCTCTGTATATTCATTTGTCTGTATGGCCGTATCCAATGCTGAAGCACAACTGCAAGTGACTGTTATTCTGAGCACAACCTCAACATATGAATTTTGAATCCAAGGGCCATGAGGATTCTATAGTGATGCTGAGTTAGCACGACATGACTTGACATCAGGGAAAGGAGTAAATATTTCATATTCATAAGGACAAATTTATTCATATAATAATTGCTTAAAAGTAGGTCTCTAACTGCTCTCCAAAACCATTTGAATTATGGCTCAAAAGAGATACGTAGGGATGCGGTAGGCGCTGCAGCACTTTGATCTGTTTTGCGGGGTAGCTAACTAAAAGTAGTGATACTTCCAACTTAGCGATTTTTTAAATAGCTCATCAGTAGCAATTCTACTTGTAAAATGCTGTAGCCTTTTGGCAAATAATGATGTGTTGTGTTAAAATCTTTACAGTAAACTCGCTTTATAAAGAGGGGTATTTACTAGAGGTCGACTGATATTAGTTTTTTAGGGCTGATATCGATACTAATTGTTGCTAGTTAATGGGGCCGATACCTAATATTTGGAACCAATATAGCTCTGTCAAAATGTTGAATTTCACAAACAGCAAGCTTGAGCTGAAGCTCTCCTCTTCTCCTTTTCGGAGGTTCATGCTGCACTCGTGTGCGAGTGTGGTGTGAGTGACAACAAGGCTTCAGCATTGATTGGTTACTGCTCGTGTGACATATAGGCAATCAGAGATTGTTGTGGGTGGGACATAAATGAAGAAGCGAGTCGAGAGCCACAGTAACACAGTAAGTGCTTGAAAATATTCTCATCTGCAAGGGGTGATCCTGCAGAAGAAAGTTTGGGAACCATTGCCTTAACTGAACACATTAAATGTGATTTCAACAGATCTGCTTTTAATTTGAGACCACAATTGATCATGTTTGCAGTCTCAAATGAAATAATCTCACAACTCGCCGTTGTGTTACAACCTATCAGTGTCCATTTCACCCTTACCTGCTACTCAAGTAGTTGATTTCAGAATGAGTAATTAAGTTCTGTTTGTCTGTAGTTTAGACCTGATGTAGGACCATCGCAGACAGAAGACGTTTTTTTATAAAGAGAGAGACCCAGAGCCTGGAGCTGATGTATGGATCCTTGTTAAAGGGTTGATCACTATTTGAAGTGGGTTATTTTATGTGCCGGTTGGTGAGCGCTACAGAAGAGTGATGAGTCTATTACTGGCCTGAGCGCTGAGGTAATTGCAGTATGGGAAGAGAGAGAGTGACAGACCGAGCATGAAGTGCTACTGATAGATGAGTGCGAAGCCTTCAGCATACCTCATGTCGTTTGGGTAACTGTGTCCAGTCCTCCACACTTCTTCATTAAATTACTACATGAGCTCAACATGTGGTGAAAGATTTGATGCCCCACCCTAGGTCTGGGAAGTTAATCGAAAATTAATCAAAAGTGGCGTTTAGGACGTCTAATAAGCTTAGCCATGATGGTTATTTCATTTCATGTCATTTACTTCCACACTCTTCCCCACTAGCTTTCATGCACATTTTCTTGTTGACTCTGCTCAGATTTGAAGAGCAGATGTGTACCACAAAGTACTATTTTACTACTGTTACTCCGCCCTGTCTATTCTGCAGCTGTCTGTTTCCTTCAGTTACTTTAAAATTGCAAAGATATGCACTCTTTCATTAGATGAAAATATCCTAGTGTTAATGGTTGAGCATATTTACAGTACAAACCTTGTCAGTGAATTCATTCATTATCCGAACCGCTGAATCCCAACTGGGGTCACGTGTGGACCGGAACCTATCACGGGAACTACGGGCGCAAGGCCAGGACCAACCCTGGGCACGCACCAACATGCAGCAGGGCACACACAGACACAGTCACACTCTCAACCACACCTTACGGGGCCAATTTAGATTCGCCTATCAACCTACACTGCATGCTTTTGGACTGTGGGAGGAAACCGGAGTACCCGGAGAAAACCCACGAGAACACGCAGAGAGCCCCACGGGCGACCCGGGGATCGAACCCAGGACCTTCTCACTGTGAGGCGGCAGGGCTAACCACTGCGCCACCGTGCGGCCTTTTCAGTTAACTATGATGGCAAAAAATGTTTCATTAATTGTAGTCAAGGTGAAATGTTCAGTTAATCGCGATGTTGATTTGAGGTCATTATCGGCCAGCCCTTTCCCTCACAACAGGCACTGGTCTCACAAATGCTGAATGAAAGTAAATAGTAATAGTAAAATCCTTCATGGAAACAGTCATTGATAAATCATTTGAGGCTGTATTTATGAAGAATTTACTGTTATGTCCACACCAACTCGTTTTGACATTTTTTTTCTTTTTAAAATGTCCAGAAAGCTTGAGAGAGCAACTCTTGTTAATGCTTGTAACTGCTTGCTGTGAACGATGTGAAACTCTTTTTTTATTACAGCTTTAGCAATCTGAATCGAGAGGGATTTGCACCACAAATGCTTTCTTAAGGCTTTAATAATGCAAAAAATATTGCGTCATTCAACATGAAACATGCAATTTGAACCAGCATATAAAAGCTGACATCTGAACAGTTTTACAGAAATAGGTCATAAATGAATGCATGCTATTTCTAAATGAGTCACCAACTCTGAATATTTCCTTTTATATTTAAAGGAACATTGCATTCTGCAATGAGCTTTTTGAGTCTTATCAGCATCTAAGCACTTTGTAAAATAGATGTGTTCAGAACAATTTTCAGAATGTTGACAGATTTTTTTTATTCTGTGTGATGGACGTGTTAGACAGAAGAGAAGAAGTTGACAGGGAACAGATGAATGAAGTAAACCAGATTGCAGATGTCTAGTGAACATTTCTCTACTCAGGTCATGTTCAGTGTTTCTAAAAGGCTTCATGAGGTCTGTGATAATCATATTGTAGCTTACATTTTAGTCCCTTTGCCTCATTCCCGTTGTCCTGGGATGAGCTACGGTCTGGTGGTTCAGAGAGTGAATGAATGAATGAATGAATGAAGCTGTCTAGAATTGGTTGAATCTGATCTCAGTCTGAGCAACGTTGCACAACTCTGTTAAAAGTTGTGAGTGTCGTAGTAATGTCCAAAATTGAATCAGCAGCTGGATTATGGAGCATCACTTTGTACATTAAAGTGAGTGATTATTTGTCTTTGTGAAGACAGCACACAGTGGACAACAATGAAACGTGACCTCTGCATTTGACCCATCTGTGAAGGAGCAGTGGACACTTGACAGTAGCACATATCACTTTTCCTGGGACTATCTTGATAAAATTGCCAGGGTTGCACCAATGCCATTTTTTTCTGATCGAGTAGATACATTTTGTTTTCTTAATGAAACCGAATATGAATAATTAAGACAGTATTTATACTAGAGGTGTGAACCTTCACTGGTCTCACGATACGTTTAATTACGATTATCATCCTATCTAGGGCTGCAGCTAACGATTATTTTGTTAATCGCTTAATCTGCTGATTATTTTTTCGATTAATCGATTATTAATCAAACTTTTTTACATTTTTTACAATTTTGTGTTTCATTTCAGCACCCACCTTAATGGTGCTTTACTACCACTGCGGCTTTGATGCTCTGCATATCAGTGCATCGATTATGTGATTAATTTCAACATCCCTAGTTTATACCATTGAAAATAATGATCTGGATACACATCTGAATGTACTACTCATACTTTTACACAAAAAACCTGTTATACTAGACTAACAATTACCATTACGCTTCAGTAACCTGGAAGACTGGAAAGTTTTATATTTATGTTTTCAAGTTTGCTTGGCTGGTTACAATGGAAACATTAAATTAGCAAACATATCAAAAAGACAGTGCAGCGGGTTTAAGTTTTAATGTAATGTTGCAATTGGGTTTTATCAGAGAATTTTTATGACTCTGACTGCAGTATCGACCCGATATCTGATGCTGGTATCGGTACATCCCTAGTATTGGAAGACATCAGTGCCAACGTTTTTCCCCATTTTCAGCTACTAATCATGCATTCTGTGCTGTAGCTGGATTGTTTGAGAGGGAAATTTTTCATCAACCTGTTACCAAAAGTGGAACTGGATTGGTGTCATTTCTGTTCGTTTTTCTTTTGTGATGGTGATGTGCTGCGCAATACTCATGATGAATAGGAACATGTAGGGGTTTAAAATCAGCAAACAGCCACTTAAGCTGTCATCAGCTCTGGCTGGAGTTTAGATAAGCTGCTGAAAGAAGACTGATTTTATTCTTTCTCCCTGAAATGGCTTCAAAGAAGTGATCAGTCAGATGAGTGTAGTGTTGGAGCAGAGTGGCGTTCTTGTAAAGCTGATATTATTTTTTTTACTCCATCGAGGAGGGTGTGAGAGACGAGTTATTATGATGTGGTGAAAATTGTGATTGAGAAAAACATACGTGTCGACTATTGTAAATATTACTAATTAAGGAGACAGAACTGATATGTGTGCTGTGAAAATGACTATTGTCAAAATTTAACATAAGAAATTATCCAACACAATGCTTTGTTTAAATTCTGAGTATTTTTCATGATGTTCTGAACTGTCTGGATTATCTGAATTCAGTCTGGATTAAAGTATCCTTTGGACACTATTTTATTTTTAAACAACATACAGAATAATTGGAACAATGGTAAATATTTGAGGTGTGAACCTTCACTGGTCTCACAATTCGATTCAGTTACGATTTTCAGGTCACCGATTTGATTCGATATGATATCTTGATACATCCCATCAATTTTTCCACATTACTTTACGTTGCACGCAGATTGGGCATGGATTGCAGATCGGGCAGCCATAGTTACTACTGGGATCTTCTTTTCAACTAGAAAATCACCAAGCAATCAGTTCTGCCATCTGCCACTGCATCGATGCAGAATCATCCGTGTGTGCATATTGATGCATCAATTATGTGATTAATTTCAACACTCCTAGTAAACATATGTTTAAAAAGAAATAATTGAATTATTCGAAATACAGTTAAAATAAATGCAGGTTCTAACACCTTGTCCACGCTACTTATTTATTTTTGCTAAGAGCAAGTTCTCCTGAAGGTGTTTAAGAAGGAATATTCTTAAGTGTTTCCCTCACTCATTTACTAGCACAGTTATCACTCTAGAACATCCTGAAAAATAGACAGTAGGCTCTGCTTAATTGGCATAACATCCACTTTTGTCCACGTTAATACAGTAGTGTTTTGGGACACAGTGTCCCTTTAAGCGGTCTTCTACCAACCGAGACGACCACAACAGCGTCTTTAAAGAGTGTATTGTGTCTGTGTTATTTTTGCTGAGGTGAGCCCTCCGTCTGAGCCATCTCTATGGAAAACGCAGTATCTAGGGCCCGTATGGTTTGAAGTGATAGGCTTGGAGCGTGTTCTCTCTGCCGGAGTGGCCTTCACGCCCGTTTGGGTTTGTTTTTGTTAAAATAGATCCAGCGAGAACGATGTTGTCCTCCTCATGACGGTCCGGCGTCTGGCCGAGTGGGATGCTGAAATTGTCGAAAACAAATAAACCCCAGATGGAGGAAGGAAGCTGCTTCTCAATGTCAGTCCTGCTTTTCTAGTGTGGAGCAGAAATGAGTTCAGTTGGCAGTCAGGCCAGAATGTTTTATAATGAAATGTTCACTTAAATGACTCTGAATCTCACTCAGCTCACTGAGAGTAACTGAGGCATGGGGCACAGCATGGGTTTCATCATCAGTTTCAGTAAAGTTGGGGTTTTATTTTGTCAGTTCTATTCGCAGAGTTATTTTTGGTTCTTTTCCATATTGACCAGGCTAGTCTTGAGGAGAGGGTGTATGACTCTTTCACTTTTGGACCATGGTTTGACTGCAAAGTTTTGTCACTTTCTATTTTTACATTCCAGGGCTTCTTTACCTTTGGTGCTCTCTGTCGTGTGCCTCATGAGAAAACTCAAGCGCTCCTATAGTCTCAAAAGCCCCCAATGATGAGCTGTTTTGTTTTTGAGATGGTGACCTCCTGTAAGAATTCTGTCTCTGTTTAACAGTGATAGGCTCCGGCCCAGCGACCCTGATGGGAATTAAGCGGTTCAGATAATGACTGACTGACAAAACAACTATTATTTGTGTTAACCTTTAGTTATTTTTGAAGGTAAATCTTTTTACCACACATTTCCTGCGTCAGTGATTAGTCCTAAATTTTGGAGAAGTTGCAGTTATTAGTCACAATTGCAAGGTTGCGATGAATTTGCAGGGATTGGCTGAATTTGCATTAATAGTTGCGATCGCAACATTGCAAAATCCTGGAAGGTCTGTTTAGTACCAAAATTCTGAGCACGCAGTGGAACGTTCGCCAGCAAAATCTCTTGTCTTTTAAGTAGGGCAGTTGGTGGTGTAACGGTAGGATGTTTGCCCCGTGATCAGAAGGTCGCAGGTTCGAATCCAGGGCCGGTAAAGTTACCACTGAGGTACTCATGAGCAAGGTACCGTCCCCAAGCACGGCTCCCCGGGCGCTTGTTAGCTGCCCATTGCTCCTTCACGGATGGATTAAATGCAGAGGTCACATTTTGTTGTGGTGCACTGTGTGCTGTGCTGTGTTCACAATGACAAATAATCACTCATTTACAACTCAATTGCGTGTTTGCCTAACTTAGCTATTGCGAACTCGCGCATGGGCTGGGTCCTGAGCCGCGTACTGCCGCACCTAATAGTATGGTAGGTGAGGTACTCTCATCACACTTTTCTATGTGGTAGTATGCATCTCAGGAAATAGTCAGGGTTGTAGCTTAATGGCTACTCTACACAAAATATTTGTACAAATTTGTCGTATCACTGTCGTCATCGTAAGACGGAAATCGCGTCGTCGTAACTCAGGGACCATCTACAGTATACTGAGCATAATAAAAAGTATCGTAATGTGTTTTAATCCTGTTAAAGGCACATTGACATAAGCGTATTAAATCTTACTTATATTAACGACATACTAATTAGGTCATATACTGTAGGCTCTTCAGTGTGAATGTAAACATAATTTCCCTCATTCGAGTTTCTTCTTCTGCATTACTATTTATGACTCGTCATTACACCAGTGTCACTTCAAGCATTGCAAATTCTGTACAGGTCAGGTACAACTGCCTTACGAAATGCTGATCTCTTGAGATGTACTGATCGGATATCCACTATCGAGCTGATGCAGGCAAAAAATTACCGCATTGGATGTCAGTGTGTGAATAAGAAACCAGTGAGAATTTTCTTTTTTCTTAGCTTACTCAAGTACTTCTACAACACCACCATGAAGTCTTTATTTGTATTAACACAAAACACTAATAGCCAGGTTTTTGCTCATGACAGCTTTTTAACTGCTCAAATAGAATACCTAAGGTGCTACAATTTGCATATATTTGTACACAATTGCCAGTAAAATACGTATTTTTTTGGCAGCGCTCTAATATACCTGCGCTTTTTACGCTGTTGAAAACGCAGCTTTTTGAGGTTCTATAGTGACTTGTGGTTAGGGCTGAGCGATATGGCCTAGAAATAATATTGTGACATTTTTAAGCTGTATCGTGATACACAATAAATACCTTGATATATTTTCTCTTTCTGGGAGAGAACTCCATTTCCCACAATCCCTTATGCTGCAACTCGCGTTACAGTAATGCGATGATTGACTGGGAAGATTTGACTGAAGCTATAGTATTCTCTGAGCCTACATCCATGTGGCGCCATGGTGACTACTGCAGGCCCTCATCTAAACCATGAACAAATATTGCTGTAAACAGTGTATTTTTCAACACTGTAATAAACGATAGAGTGTAATATGGAACGATAGACGATATATTTCACCATATCGCCTAGCCCTAGATTAGGGGGGTCCAGCTCGAGTCACGGAGGGCCGGTATCCAGGAAGTTTTCCATCAAACATGAATTCAGATCATTGACATTGTCTCAGGCAGAAGCTTACCAGAATTGACTCACCCGGGATGATGGAAATCCTCCAGGACTGGAACTGGACACCCCTGGCATAGGTTAAATTCTAACAAAACCCATTGTTACTACTGATACTGACCAAGCTGGAAATTTTGTGGTAGATGATGAGGAGGAGGAGGAGGGTGAAGAACACCCAAAAACTAAGCAGCACAAACGCACCAGGGTCCCATCAGGGGAATTTAAACTCTTCTGCAGCCTGCTGAGGCACCGGGAGGGTGACGGGTGGGGGGGGTGGATTTATACCGCTGTGTGTTACAAAACCCCACTGACAACTTAATTCCGCCAAAGAACTTATTATGCCCTGGCGCTGAAGTCCATAAAGCAAAGTGCTGGTGCGAGAGCGATGCCAGATCCTGCTCTCACGGGCGCTAACACCTCCTGCTTTATTTCCTCTCCTTCTTTTTCCATTACTGGAGCTTTTCATCCGGCCGCTGCTCTCTGAGTAGAGTTTCATTAAATCAACATGTGGCTGAACAAGCCGGAGGGGGGAAGCTTTACCACACCTTCATCCTCCCCGGATTTATACGCTGTATCCCCCTTCCTCTCTCACTCTCTTGCGCTCTCTTTCTCCCTCTCTCTCTCTCTCCCCCCCACACACACACACCTTTTCCCTTTTGGCTTGTCTTTATATTCACCTCACTGCTTTCTTTCTAGCTGTTTTTCCCGTTTTCCTGCGCTGGAATTTTTTTTTTAAGATCCTGGATTTTTAGTGTGACTGCTTTTTGAATATGTTTACCCGCCACATTAATGAGTAAAAATAACTATATTTAAAAATATGTGAGCTCAACTTTGCTCAAATTTTTAAGCTGGGCCTACATTGTGCGATTTTCGGAGCGTTTTCAGCTGATTTTTCACTCGTGCAGCTATTGTTTGGATCTGCGCTTCAGCTTAATCGTGCATCGTGTAGTATACATGGGGTAACGAGCACCGATTAACCTCTTAGGACCAGCTCCCGATCGGCAATCGTATGGTCAGATGAAAATCAAACCTGTTTGAAATTCTGGTCGCCTCTCGTGAGGGTATCGCACTGTTGAGGCAGAGCCATGAGCCGAGCCACCTCAACCTCAGGGGGTTTTCCCTCATTCCCTCCGAAAACACAGAACTGGAAGTAAGGCTGTGCAATTAATCGAATTTTAATTTCAATTTCAGCTCCAAACAATCACAAAAATAATGTAATCGACAAAAAACAATTATAATTACAATTATTTTGCCACATTACGCTCTGCAAGTATACTCATATTTTGTCTTGTGTTCCGAATGACACACGCACGCGCACTAACGCACCTTCCGAAGACTGAACGCACGTGTGTGTTCTGGTGGCGGTGTACAGTCTGAGCGGGTAAAGATGGCGGAAGGAGGAGAGCAGCATAAAGTCGTAAATAGTAACACAAAGTAAAGTGTTAAATAATCGTGATTTCAAGATTGACCAAATTAATCGTGATTATGTTTTTTTTCATAATCGAGCAGCCCTAACTGGAAGTGAAATGCAAGCAGAGTACAGGGGGGCTTTAGCCACCCAAAAAGTTCCTATGCCCCCCTATCATTGTAGGTGATTTTTTTTTCATATAAGAAACTATATATGAGGCATGCACACAAACCAGCAAGAATAAATAAATAAATAATAATAGACCTACAAGTTCTTATTATCTGGTTAAACTTATCGTTCTGTTTCGATGTGCGAGGCAATTAGGGTTATTGTTGGTCTTCTCCTTCTTCGACCTCGACCTTACTCTACAGTGTACGAGAATCCGACGTGTCGTGTAGTGTGAGCAGTTGCATCTGAGCATCGGCCCATATAGCGTGCGCACATAAATCGTGGGCTTTGGCTTTTCAACGCCTGTGATGTAGTTGTACAGTTTGAGCTGGAGGTTTACAAAACGATTGAAAAAATCGCACAGTCCAGCATTACGGCACAACCGCAGTTCTTTAGTTGTCATCACCGCGATCGTATTTTCATCCTTTTTTCTGTTTATTTTCTCATAAGAACCTATTTGTTTTCACCCTTTAAGAATACATGGAATTACAGACTAGAAAGCTTCCTTCGGCCTGTTTTCACACGACAGTCAGTACAGTTCATATGCCACCTCAGACCACCTCACTGAACACACGCTTTGACCCACGCTCTTCTTTTACCAACTTTTATCATCCCTCGTTCTTTCCACATTCACTTCAATGCATTTTAGACGATATCTTTCTACTCAGGCAGTTTTCATGTCACGGCTACAGAACTCAATCACATTTGACACATTTTAACAGCGCCTGGGGAGCAGTGCTTGTGGGGATGGTACCTTGTTCATGAGTACCTCAGTGGTACCTTTATTTGTCCGGGACTTGACTGGTAACCTAATGATCCCAGGGACAACTCCCTAACTGTTATGCTAGCAACTTCCGCCTAACTCAACAAGTAGCTTTTATTCATCATTCTTTTTTACAGTGGGGTGCTTTTCTTTTTTGTTTTAGTGAATTTTTTAAGTAACTTTAAATAAACTGGGAGTGGATGAGATGAATCTAGAACTCTTTTGGTAAATTAATTGTCTTGATGTCTTGAAATGTTGGTTTTGCGTATTATTGTACCCCTTGATTTTCGCGTCTTTTATGAAGCTTGTTCTCTTTCTCTCTCAGAGCGCACCATTGCCAGACACGAGGTTCAGGAGGTGGAGCAGAGGCAGTCCCACGATGCAGTTCGGGATTTGCCCGCGTTGGCTGATGGTGACGACTTGGTGATCATCTACAACCGCGTGCCCAAAACGGCCAGCACCTCCTTCACCAACATCGCTTACGACCTGTGTGGCAAAAATCACTTCCACGTCCTGCACATCAACACTACCAAGAATAATCCCGTTATGTCGCTGCAGGACCAGGTGAGGAGAACCCATGAGAGCTCACCGTTAGGGCTGGGCAGATAATCCAAAATTAATCAAAACCGACATTCAGAAACTCTGATTGACACAATTTTGCCCAGAACGGTTAGATCGATTATTATTCTGGGTCTTGTCTCGGTCTCGACACTCTCTGGTCTTGGTTTTGTCTTGGTCTCGGTTTAGGTTAGTTGTTTTCAGTTCATTTGTTGCAAGTTTAATTCTGAATCCTGCAGTGAAAAGTTTGGAAATAAGCCAGGTACAGAGTTCCCTTTTTGACTTACCATTTAGTTTGCCCCTGGCAAGGAGAAACGATGTAATTAAAGTCTCTGTAAACTCTGTAGAATTTAAATAAATGTTTAAAAATGCTGATTTTTACTGTAAAAATAACACGTATAAATATTAATATAATCATTTGCTGCTTCTCCCAACACTTCTTTTTGCTTGAAATGGCACATAGTAACACCCAAATTATTGCACAATGTTTTCCTTCATTAGTTTGTTTTTACAATATATTTCTGGTTCACAATCTACAAAAACGTAAATAATATTAGGGTCATAAGCATGAAGGGTAAAGTGCATTTAGTATCTGTATACATATGTTAAGGCCTTCGCGGCTGTCCATGGTGTGTCCGTGTGGTGGTGGAGGGGGAGTATTTTTTAAAAATTATTTTATAGATGTTTGCATTCAATTCATTATCCGGAAAGATGCTCAAATCATCTAGAAATGTTTTGAAAAATAAATCAAATTAATTCTTCTAAAGTGATTTCAGTGGTGAAACTTGATGGCATGTCACCGACCACCTACACTGCTGCTGCGGATCACCGGTTGAAAACCCCTGATCTAAGCTGATCTGACATTTTAGCTTAGTGTTTTTCATGTTTTGTAGTATTTTAGTTTTATTATTTTTTCCCAGTCGAGTTCTAGAATATCTATGGGAAAAGTGGGGCACCACAAAATAAGGTCGAAAGCCTGTTGTGTGAGTTTAAACTTAAATATTTCAGTACATTGCAGAATTTTGCTGACACTCTTATCCTTAGCAACTTCCATTCATCTTAATTTTAGGGACAGTCTCCCTGAGAGCAACTTGGGGTTAAGAGTCTTGCTAAGGGACTCATTGATGGTAGTGCTGGGGGTAGGATTTGTGTCCGCTAGACCACCGCTGTCTCATTTAAAACTTGAGCAGCTACTCAACTGCTCTTAATTTACCTTCTGTGTTCCAACAGAAAGATTTACATTAGAATGTGCACCCTGTGGATGGAATTTTGTTTGGACAGGCCGAGCATTCTGCAGTGATGATGGTTCTGTTGGAGGAGACTGACAGAACGCAGATCCAAACTTTCCTCTCTAGCTGCAGGATGCACTGCTGGGTTTCTCTTCTGCCTCTTATGAGCTTATGAATTATAAAATAGGCCATCGGTTTAAATTTGCTGAGACTTGATGTTAATAAGAAACAAGTTGCCAAATTTAGCCTCCAGCAGGTCTGCAGCGTAGGTCTTTATATATAAAAACACACACATTCTGGCGTGTCCCGCTCTGGGTCAGGTGTGGAAGATGTGAGGTGTGGAACGCCACACACTTAATCTAATTTCACTAGACCTAGTTTATTAACAGTGTAAGCAGGTGAGAAAACACTACATTACATGGAGGGAGATAAACCAAGGCACTGCTAAAGTAATGAACAAAATATAAAACCAAACATCCCTAATCTAGAAGAAATACTACTGCTACCACTTTCCTTAACCGCAGTAACTAAAAGCTAATGTTTTTTCTACATTTTTGCTAGAGGTATGTAGAGGTCTCCCAATTCGATTCAGTTACGATTATCATGTCAACAATTTAATTCGATACAATATTACAATGCATCCCATTCCATTTTTCTACATTACTTCATATTGCACGCAGATTTGGCATGGATCACAGATCAGGCAGCCAAAGATACTACCGGAAGGTTCTTTTTAACTAGATTTTTTATGCCACGGCCAGAAATTCACCAAGCAATGTCATTATGATATACTCCAGGGGTTTTTAACTGTTTCTGTCCCGGAGACCACCACTCAGACTAAGCAATAGTCTGCAGCTGTCCATTTTGTGTCCGTGTTTGTGGAGGGGGAGTATTTTTTGTATTACTTATTACTGCTTAGATATTAAGCTTAAATTCATTATTCATAAAGATACCCAAATCGTCTTGAAATGTTAAAAAATGTTGGCGTATAGAAATAGTGAAACTGGATTACATGTTGTGGACCATGCCGGGTGAAAACCCCCATTATAATCGATTATGGTCTGCCACTACATCGATGCAGAATCACACATTTCCTATTATGTGATTAATTTCAACAGCCCTACTTTTCACTCATATTTTCTTTATATGTACCGGTTCTCACATCCAAAAAATGTCCCCACAAGACCATAATAAATGGTCGAATCATAAATTTTCCTGTCGTTTAGCGGACAGTCAGGTCCTCACAACACTAACCACACGCTTTTGAAGGAAACACGTGGCTAACAGTGAAGTGCAACTTGCCCTATTTACTTTTACACACTGTTAGCCACTGTGGAATTGCTGGATGAACTGTGCCTTTAAGTGAGAGCAGAGTTTTTTCTCTGTTTATCACAGGGAAGCAAATGATGCATTTACAGGTTAATAGAATGACATCCTCTCTCATTTTGTGCCTGAATAAAGCTGGACTGGATATGCTCTCTGACCTCAGCTTTCATAAATATGGTGAACTTCAAGTCAAAATTGCCACTTAAACCTGAAATTTCCACTCAGACCGGTAGGTTTTGGCAAGGAATGAGGAAGTGAACAGGGGAAAAGTAGATCCAGAAAGCACATTTAATCCTTCACACCTATATCTTTGACAGTTTATTTAATTTGTCGAGTTATTTCCTCTGCCCCGATGGAGAAGGCTCCCAATTTCCACATCACTCCAGAATGTTTACAGCTGCTTCTGGTTCTGGTTTTGATCTTCTGGTTTATTACAACACGTCTCACTCGAGAACGAAGACCAAAATGTCTTTCTTGTGCTCACTCATCTATCACTACATGGTCCACATCCTCTTTCTGACACAAGTTTTTCTAGGAAGTAGATATTAAGATTTGATCAGGCTGGACAAGGTCTGGGGCTTGCTGGGGGTTAAAATGTGGACCAGAGTATCTGTGGAAGAGGAGATGAGAACTGTGCTACTCAAAGTTACACAATGTATAGTATAGAGCAAAATCTGGACTTTTACACTGTGAGTCAAAACACAGACCTCAGCACCTTTGCCTATTGATCAATTTTCAAAAATGTTTTACTGTTGCATTCAAAATGATCAGGGTTCCTACACAAAAAATGCGTCGCCATATTTTGAAAATTGATCAGTGTGGTAAAGTATGGGTTACCTGATCTGGTTAAGTATAGAAAATGAAAACAGGATATGGAGAAATAGTAGTGTTTCCAGACTTTTGCTGCTACATTGTTCTCTAAAATGTATGCCTACAATTCAGCCTAAAAGTTTCGAGCAGAGAATATGTGATTTGCAGTGTGTTAAAACAGTGAAGATTGCCTGGCGTGTTGGCGTCGCTCCTCAGTTCACCAACATCTAAATTCCATAGAGTTCACAAGGCTACTTTTGAAAAGTTCAGTTCAATCTTTCAATGACTCTATGTGATCTGATAACCTTGTTACTGTAATAAAAAATCAATCTGAAGTGAGATGGAGAAGTCTTCCTACAGTCGTCTGTTTTAAATCTCCTTTTATAGTTTATAACCATACAAATCCCAGGACCACCAAAGGTATCAAGGTACCGTCCCCAAGCTTTGCTCAGAGCTGCCCACTGCTTCCTTCACGGATGGGTTAAATGCAGAGGTCACATTTCGTTGTGGTGCACAGTGTGCTGTGCTGTGTTCACAATGACAAATAATCACTTTCTTAAATTTAAAGAGAGTTTAATATTCACAAAGTCTCTAATGCCTCTGGTCAACTTGGTCATCAACAAATTTGCAAGGTACTGTAGCTATTACACATTTGTGTTAGGGTGGGCAATATTATAAACTATATAATAGATATATAAATATAATATAATAAATTACAATTAGAGTTGTGAACCTTCACTGGTCTCACGATTCGATTTAATTACAATTATTAGGTCAGCGACTCGATTCAATATGGTATCTCGATGCATCACGATGCAGCTCATCAATATTTCTACATTACTTCACATTGCACACAGATTGGGCAGCCATAGTTACTTCAGGGATGTTCATTTTAACTTGAATTATGCCCAGTTTATGCCCTGAATTTTATCATGACATTGCTTGGTGATTGTAGCCAGTGTGGGAGGGAGTTTTTTTTTAAAAAACATCTTTTTAGATATTTGCATTATATTCATTAATCATAAAGATGCCCAAATCCTCTAGAAATGCTTTGAAAAATGAAAAAGTGCAAATTTTTAAAAAGTGATTCAGTAGTGGAAGTGGATTGCATGTCACGGACCACCTGCAGTGCTGCTGCAGACCACTAGGGGGCAGTTGACCGCCAGTTGAAAATCATTATGGTCTGCCATTGCGTCAATGTAGAATCGTCCACCTCAGCCTCGCAATGCATCGATTATGTGATGAATTTATTAATTATAACAATAACTTTACTGCAAATTTCCGTCTGAATGCAACAGTGAAAGCATTTTGAAAACCGGTCAATATTTGCTGAAATCACAGGCAAAAGTACCAAGCTGCTATTTTACCACTTACGAAGGTTTAAGAAGGCTCTGCTCGCTCTGCTCTACCTCAGCTGTGACTGGCATTCCTGCATTAGCACGTTAATTAAAGCTGCGCATAAACACACTGTGGCAGCTGTTATGAAATGCTTGATAATTTCATGACGTGCTTCGCGGGCCGGATCCAGACCGCAGTGCGCCGTGCGGTGACCGCCGCTGTAAAATGGGGACTGTATTTTGAGTGAGTGTGGTGGAGTGTGTGATTATATTACGTTCAATTTAATTTAACATTGTCAGAAAGCAGCTTTACAGATTACTGGGCGGAGGCCCCTAAAGAGCTAGTATAGGGCAAGGCAAGGATTTGCTGGGGCAAAAAAATCTTCAGAGGCCAATAAGAAGAAATGTCGAGTGTGTGTATGGGTGTGTGCTTGCAAAAATTATTCTAGATAATTCTTGTCATTTGATAGCCAGTTCCACAATTCAGAACCGTCCCAAATGTCTATTTTTTCCACTTTTCTTTTTACTGTTCTTCTTTGTCGAAAATAGTTCGTAAGCAGTTCAGATTAAAGCAGCACTGAGAGTTGTGCTGAGGGACCAGATTTACTCAAAGCTACAGAGAGGGCCTTTCATGCCTCTTTTGAACTTATATTTGCTTTAGGGCATGAGTGTCACTCATATTATCAGTGAATATAGTGCTGTGTGTGATGTGACGTGTGTGTGATTGTAATCTTTGACTGCATTTCTATGTGTGAGTACGTGTTTCTGACCTAGACTTATAAAGTTAAAGTTTCACTCTTAAAGGTGTCAGAATTCTAAGAGTGACATGATTTTGCTCTTACTCTCCGCCTTAAAGGGGCTGTATGTAAAACTGTGGCCAAAACTGGTATTGCAGTCAAGTTCAAAATAATGTAGCGCGTTAGCTTCCCTCTATCTCCTCCCCAGACTCGAGGCCAGATAGGTTGGCAGCTCCTCATATTTGGCCAATCTAGTGTCTAATGTTACGTTTCGTATTGCCATAATTAGCATGCTAATGTTTGTACTGTTACTGCATTCTCTCAGCGCAACACGAGGCTGATGTTAGCCATCACAAGTCCCCGTTTTTGTTTCTCAAAATATTCAGTTGATTCGATGACCCACCTGCACATGGACTACAAGCTATGATCGTACATGAATAACGTTATTCAACTGTTGAAAATATTTGAAATATTCATCCCTACGTCTAGTGATGATACAAGTTAGCTAACCTTGGCTAATTCTTACCTGTCCAGTAGAAAATTAGCCACTTCGGCGTCTGTCTTCAGTTTCTTCTCCATTTTTCAAATGCATCTCCTATGTAGATCCTCGTTTTCTTTTTGAGAGTCATAGTGAGGCCTTTTAGTTTTAGTAACATCAGACATTTGTAAAATTTTCAAATGTGAATATTCTGACTGTACTAATTTTGTCAGTGAGATCAGTATTTCATATTAACATGAATCCTTCATCTCTGGTGACGTATTAGGTTCCTTTTATGATTATTTGCCATAAATGTCTTACATATGTGACCCTCCACAGCAAAACCAGTCGCTTGTTGCAAATTTTCAAAATTGAGTTATGTTTTCATGAAAGGGCATAAATCAAGCTTCAAAACGATACCTATATCGAATGAATTGGACGACACATGACTGAGATATCAACATTCAAATGAGTCGGGTTTCTCCTGTCACGCCATGTGAGAAACGGAGAAATCTGCCTTTGAAGTTGACTACCGACGTAGCACTCGCAGACGTTTGGTGTGGTCGCGGCTACGTTTGTATTTACGGTAGCCTATGCTGCATTCACAGCCACACGGATAGCCTACCTGCGTTAGGTCAACTGAACTCGGGAAGCGAAGATGGATTCCGGAGAAATATCTTCACGCTAGTCAACCAGTGGATTTACCGTAAATACTGGAGTAGAGCGGTCAAAACAGAAACTTTTAACATTCTGCTGGAATTGAATTCCTCACCTCAAGAAAGTCCCGTTTTTAGGATGGAAAGGGGAAGTTTTGCAGCAAAATTTATTCACAACATTACAGTATAGACCTTCCACTATTTCAAAACACTAAAAACCAAAAATCCAAAATTTTACCCCACGCAACATAAACGCTCGTTTTTCTCGGAAACCTCTGTTGCGTCAAGCGACTGGTTTTGCCGTGGAGGGTCACATATACGTTTTAATATCACAAACTCAGGTGACTCATAAAATTCCTGGGTATAAACACTATACAAATATTAATATTTTGAGACGCTCCTCTCCGCCTCCTGCTCCTAAGACGTCTCAGGTTGAGAGGTTTTCTCTGGAGGAGCCTCAGCATCGTTCTTATAAGTGTGCCTTTGCAAAGTGAGCAAACCAACATCGTCCTTTCTCCTTCTCTCTCCATGCCCAAATCTCCCTTCATAAGCTTCCATCTTTCCCAGCTCCTACTTCCCCCCCCTTCATTCTTTCTTTCGGGAGACGAAGATGGATTACGGAGAAATCATTTTTAAAGAAGTGAAGATATAAAAATAGTCCAAATGATTTTTGAATCCCAAGTCGTTACAGGGGCTACTTGCTAAGATCCACTCAGCAACTCATATACAACATACGCATCTATTAGTGGAAATCGATTGGTGATGCGCTAGGTAGATTTTAGTACAACCAATTAACGGTATAATCACAAAAAAGTGTGTTGTATTTCAAGGGTTTTCCATTGAACTGGATTTCGGTTTGATGTCACTAGTATATTCACTGTGCATCTCCTTTGTTGGTTGAACTCAGTAGCTGGGGCGGGATTTTATTTGTAGTCCTCATTTCACAGCACTTGAGTCCTGGCTCTCTTTCTGTCAGCACTTAAGATTCGGGCTTAGACTTTGCTGAAAGTTACTTTTAGTGCCTTTACGTAACGCTCTTCGATTCTACTTTTTGCTCTTTTTGCTTTTTTACTCTTAAGTCAAAATGTACGACACCACGTAAGACCATTCTTAAGAAGTTTTATGCATACCAGCCCAGACTTTGCACCTGCAGATTGGGGATGGACCTACACTGTAAAAAAGAGTTTCCAGTTTTATAATTAGGGTTTAAAATCAATAAATGGAAAAAAAAAAAAGCCTGCAAGTTGTAACTACATAACTACTGATGGTCCTCGAGTTACGATGGTTCAACTTAAGATTTTTCAATCTTACAATGACAATAGCAATTTGACAAAAATATGTTGGGATGCTGCCTGGTATACGCTGATATCTGAAAAACACTTAAAATGTAAGAAAGTAAATGTTGCCAAATGTATGTTTCTTAGTTTGAGCTATTAAATTGATATTAACATGGGTGTGATAAGTAGTACTTAAATGAAACTGTACAAACCACAACCTATTTTTTTTTCCGTATAACGAGGAACGATCATTTTCATACATTACAAAAAGGAAAGTGTTTCCCTCTGCTGCTTTCAGTGGTGCACGCTCTGTGTTAAAAGGACTAAAAAAATATAACGGCTGAAATACCTCATTTGTTGTAGTGTAGTTATGGCTAGTGTTGGGTCTAGAGGCAATAATAGGCTTATTTAGCTAGTCGTCATTATGTCTCTGGAATGTCCCCAAAAGAATACTGAAGTAAATGTGTGTGTGTGTAAAAGTGTGTGTGTTTGAGTGTATACCTGTGACCTTGTGTGCTGTTAAGGCAGTGTGCTGTACTCTCTCTCTCTCTCTCTCTCCCTCTCCCCCTCCCTAGTTCCCTCTAACAAGCTCCGTCACCTCCGATTCTGCCACCATTTTTCATCCCTCGCCCTGAGCTCTCGGGCCACTCTTTACCCCTCTACAGCTCGTAACGAAAGAAAAAAAAGTCGCCGGCGCATGATCTGGCCCTGCAGCATGCGGTTTGGTACACGGCCCGTCGGTTTTGTTTGAGGCGGCGTAAAACCGGTGTTGCACTGAACTGTGTGAGCGTAAGGGGTGCTGTTTTACCTTTTCATGCTGAACGAAGATGCGAAATTGGTATGCAGTCACAATTTCTGATAGAATATACTTAAGTGACGTCCCATTCTTAATCCATAGGGTTTAATGTGACGTCAGCCCACCCTTTGCAGCTATTACAGCTTCAGCTCTTCTGGGCAAGCTCTCCACAAGGTTTAGGAGTGTGTTTATGGGAATTTTTGACCATTCTTGCAGAAGCACATTTGTGAGGTCAGACGCTGATGTTGGACGAGAAGGCCCGGCTCGCAGTCTCCGCTCTAATTCATCTGTGTGTTCTGTCGGGTTGAGGTCAGGACTCAGGCCAGTCAAGGTCTTCCACACCAAACTCGCTCATCCAGGTCTTATGATCCTTGCTTTGTGCGCTGGTGCGCAGTCATGTTGGAACAGGAAGGGGCCATCCCCAGACTGTTTCCACAAAGTTGGGAGCATGAAATTGTCCAACATCTCCTGCTTAGGTGCTTGAAGTTATACACCTGTGACCATGGAAGTGATTGGAACACCTGAATTTAATTATTTTGATGGGTGAGTGAATACTTTTGGCAATATAGTGTATAAAGTACATATATTTTTTTATTTTCTGAAAAATGTATGTACTTTTATATATTGAGAAATATTGAGTGTGTCTAACTGGTTATATTTAAAAAAACAACCTACCAAAAAGTACAAAATTATACAAGGTTGGTACTTTAAATTTAATGTTATTTCCCACTTCAATGTTGTTTAAAACTAGAATTATAACTATGTAATTATATTATTGGACTGCCTTGCACAAAGTATCGATGATCCACCAGGCTTTTCGTGATTTCACTCCTTTGCGTAAACTGTGTATCGATCTTGTGCAAGCAAAGTGCACTTAGTTGGCATTTGGGAGCCTAATGGTTAGGGCCCTGTGATCGGAAGGTCACTAGTTCAAGTCCCGGACTGTTATCGCTAAGGTACTCATGAATAAGGTACCTACCACAAGCACTGCTCCCCGGATGCTGCCGGAAAATGCTGCTCACTGCTCCTTCACGGATGGGTCAAATGCAGAGGTCACATTTTGTTGTGGTGCACAGTTAATTTAAGTTTATTTAAGTAAATGATTATTTGTCATTGGTAACACATCACAGCACACAGTGCACCGCTGTTCTGTGGTGTGTTCACAATGATAAATAATCACTTAAATTCACTTTGTTTGTCCAGCTAGAGAATATGAAACGGCGCCCCCTAGGCTCACAAAATGCGATGGACCCAGAATTCTCTGTAACGCCGGCAGCAGCAGCAGCAGGTGGCCAAGTTGATTGCAGTCGGTGTTTGCCATTTTCTGCTGTCTGTTTAAAACTGTTCTGTGAGTGAGCGGAAAATAGCTTCTGCTTATTGATGGGTGAAAAGACGGCGTGAAAAGACAGCGGTCATTATTGTGATTTCTCTTTTTTCCCTTTAACCCAACACCTCTGTTCTGTAGGTTGCAGCAGTGATTGGACTGAGTGCTCACTGGTTGGTGTGTGTGTGTGTGTGTGTGTGTTCATAGATTCAGGGTGCTGTGAGGACCTGGCTGCCCACTAAAAGATAGGTAATAAAGATAGGTAGATATTTTTTATGGCTTTGTGTGAACATTTTGGTATGTGGTAACAGGTCCCAATAAGGAACAAACTTCATAAGGAAAAATTCCACGTTTTATTTGAAAAACTAAATGAGGTGAGAGATTTGGTTTTTGGATCCTGAGGTTGAAGTTAAGGTTAGAATTAGGTGTAGCTGTAGTATTGGTAACCCACGAAGATAGTAATACAAGAGTGTGTGTGTGTCTGTCCTCACATTTGTATTCGCGTCACCTCCATCCGGCACACGGGAAACAAAATGCCTCCGAGAAAAGAAAAGAAAAGCAGGGTGTTATTTGTGGCTGCCTTTTCCAGTAAATGCCAGTCTACCTGCTGGCTGTGATGCCTCCCCCCACCAGATGCCACCGCCTCCCTGTTGGTGGGGAACAGGCCAGGACCACAGTAGGGTGATGAACTGAAAGCTGATGTGAGCCCAGGAATAACATGTTCCATCTCGTTGCTACTGCATTGCTCTTGACTGCCTTCATAATGTTTAAACATTATAAATTGTTGTAAGGGCTAGGTACTAACTGCAACTACATGTTGTAAAAGAACTAAATTGGTTTTCCTGTGCTGTTGTAGATATTATTAGTAATATTAATTATACTGTGTGTTAGGGCTGGACGATGTGACTCAAAGTTCATTACGTTATTTTTTGACCAAATGTTGATGCGTTTTATTTTTTTCTAATTGCTGTTACTCTAAGTGTGTGTGTTATGCTGTGTGTTGGTGTCTGCCCAAGGTTGGTACCCACCTTGCGTCTGTAGTTCCTAGGATAGGCTCCGGTTCCCCCGCGACTCCAGTTGACATTAAGCGGCTCGGATAATGAATGAATTAATGAATTTTACTCTAAAAGAAGTCAGATGTATATTGTGTGTATATTCAGTTATGTATTTGGATGTAATTGCACAGACTTTATATGATGAGGCATAAACAAAATACAGGAACTATTTTAATAGATTTGACATAAAACCGTCAAAATAAAAGTGATTAAACACATTCTTTTTGAGCTGGTTTGTGAACAGCTAAACCATGGCACTAACATGCATCACAAATTTGGTGCAAGAAATAAAAGTCTGTTCACTGGTTCATATTGTGCTATTTGATATATTTCCCAAACCTACTCTGTGTGTCTGTGTGTGTTCTAGGTGAGGTTCGTGAGAAACGTGACGACCTGGAGGGAGATGAAACCGGGTTTCTACCACGGACATGTTGCCTACCTGGATTTCTCTAAGTGAGTGTTTTCAGTTTAGATGTGTAAATGCAGAAAATGTTATAACGGTCGACTTGATCTCAGCATTGCAGCTTTGTGCTGATCTGAGCTGATACTGAAAGAAATCTATCATTTATCAGTTGTGTCAGTACAGCTCTGGCCTGGCAGCTCTGACCAAAACATCAACTGTGTTTTTTTAGCAGGTCTGCAGCTGCACTCTGGCGGTTTACGGCGGTATTGCAGCTAATAGTTAATGCCGCTGCATTTATCTTTTACTTACCAGAAATTTTGTCCAAATTTCTGATCATTTTTGTACCAAAACATACTTATTAAAAACATCCAGCATTTCTAGTAAATATTGAAGTGTACATATATTTTTATGAGATTTTAATGATCATGTTTTTTTTTAATGTTTCGCAGAAAATCAAATGCAGAAAAAATTCTAAAGAAGCTGTGAATTTATCCCATCGTTTAATTAAAGTATTAAAAGTTACAAGACAATTCATAAACAATATTTTTTTTTATTGTAGTGCCTTAACTATCATAATCATTCAAAACAATCTGTAGAAAATTTGTTTATTTTAAATCTGTAAAGTCTGTTTATTTAGTACTGTATTGTGTATCTGGTTGTGTTATTTTCTTGTCAGTGTTCTACACTGGTTATGGGTGTGTATTCACATTTAGCATAGTAAATTTCGCCAAAAATAATTACATTTCAAGGGGCGGCACGGTGGCACAGTGGTTAGCGCTGCCGCTTCACAACGAGAACGTCCTGGCTTTGTTCCCCGGGTTTGCATGCTCTACCCGTGTTCGCGTGGGTTTCCTCCAGGTGCTCTGGTTTCCTCCCACAGTCCAAAGGCATTTAATGTAGGTTAATTGGCGACTCTAAATTGGACCCTTAAGGTGTGAATGAGAGTGTGATTGTGTGAAAGTATGTGCCCTGCAGTGTGTTGGTGACTGCCCAGGGTTGATTCCTGCCTCACACCTGTAGTCCCGGGATAGGTTCCGGTCCCCGCGACCCCGATAGGGATTAAGTGGTTCGGATAATGAATGAATATATTAATGAAAAACATGTCTCTGTGAACACACGCAGGCTTTGTTGAGTAGTCGGACATCTCTGATCTGCCCTGTTTGTGCGTAGGTTTGGAGTGAAGGCAAAGCCCATTTACATCAATGTAGTTCGGGACCCCATCGAGCGGCTCGTGTCCTATTACTACTTCCTGCGCTTTGGGGACGACTACCGACCCGGCCTGAGACGCAGGAAACAGGGGGATAAAAAGGTGAAAAGATGATTTCTGACCTCCATCCTAGTAACAGGAGGAAGTTAGGTGCTGGTGTTTTTTGTGGCACTTACATCTTTTCACAAATCTGTTGTGGGGTCCAGTTGAAATGGGGTAATGCGAGTCAGTTTGTTTATTAAATCATCATATTTTGGAGAAGTTTTTACTTTTGAATGATGTGAATATATTAGTCAACTTTATTTTAATCTGTAAATAACACACAGCAGACATCCTCCTCCAACCTTCTTTTCCCCCTTCAACAGTATTTACTGTTGAAGAAGGCAACTCAGCTGTCAGAGTCATATGACACCTCAAGCAAAGAGACGCTGAATTGAAAGAAGGCTCATTTTTATGTCGATATTTATGACACGGTGACAAATCCAAAATAATTGGATCCAGTAAGGAGCTCCAAACAATTATATGGATGTTGATTCATGCCCCAGTTACTACTGATGCAGCTTTTTTCTTATACCAGTCTGACATATATAAAAATATCTTTTCTTTTGGAAATTTGATGATTAAAAATCGGTTAATGCTAATGCTATATAATTGGTTTTTCACAGAAACACTAAATATATACAATGATTTTTGACTAAAATTTATATGCAATTGTTAAAAGTTAAAACTCTTTTTTATTTGTATTTATTGGTCATCACAGATGCTGATTACTAAGTTATCTGCTGTTAGCCCACACTCTACATTTAGACAATATCAACACATCTGTCATGTAACTATGCACTGTTTTATTGCCTGTTTTTTGGTGTATGTGTGTGTTCATGTATTTATCGCTTTGGGGGGCCTTTTTGTCCCCTAAAGTCACTTTTATCTGTTTTTTGGGGCTTTGTGGGGACATTTGAGAGGTCCCCATGAGGAAAAATGACTTTATAGAAAATGTGCTTGTTTTATTTGACAAACTATAAGAGGTAAAAGATGTGCTTTTGGTTACTGAGGTTAAGATTAGGGATAGGATTAGGTCTAGGTGTAAAATTATATACATCTAGTCATTATGGGAGCCTATGGAAAGACCTCACAAAGATAGTAATACAGGGACTGTGCGTGTGTGTGTGTGACTGTGTGTGACTGTGTGTGTGTGAGAGAGAGAGAGAGAGATCTAAATGTTTTCCTTCCTTCTTGTTTCAGACATTTGATGAGTGTGTCTCTTCGGGAGGATCTGACTGTGCTCCTGAGAAACTCTGGCTTCAGATCCCGTTTTTCTGTGGACATTACTCAGAGTGCTGGTGGGCCTCTCTCTACATATAAATAAACTACAGCTGGAGTTTTGCAGAATTGTAATCACAAGAGCTGCACACAGTTTGTTTGTCTTTCTCACTGACTTTCTCACTGTACAAATAGACCCTTTTAACAGGACTCTTGGTCTCTGTGCTGACATCTAGTGTTAGACAGGTCTAATATATTTACATTTACGGCATTTAGCAGACACTCTTATCCAGAGCGACTTCGATTTTCCTAATTTAGTGACAGTCGCCCTGAGAGCATTTTGGGGTTAACGGTCTTTCCTAGGGACCCAGTGGTGGTAGTGCTGGAGGCTGGATTCGAGCCCATGACCTCATGGTCCAGAGACGAGTGTCCTAACCTCTGTTGTCTCCAAAAGTGATCAACTCACCACCTAATGCTTAAAAATCTAACATAACTATCATAAAAATCATTGATAATAGTTTTTATCTGGACATGCCACCACGGCTTTTAACTGTTCTTAATAACCTTGACCAATGACTGCACCCTCCTATCTGAGAACCTCCGCCCACCTGTACTTACACTACCAGTCAAAAGTACACACCTTCCCATTCAATGTTGTATTCTTTATTATCATGACTATTGACATTGTAGATTCTCACTGAAGGCACTAGGAATGAACACATATGGAATTCTGTAGTAAACAAAAAGTGTGAAATAACCCAAAACATGTTTTATATCTTAGATTCTTGAAAATAACCACCTTGTGCTTTGATCACTGCTTTGCACACTCTTGGCATTCTCTCGATAAGCTTCATGAGGTAGTCACCTGAAATGGTTTTCCAACATTCTTGAAGGAGTTCCCAGAGATGCTGAGCACTTGTTGGCCCTTTTGCCTTCACTCTGCGGTCCATCTCATCCCAAACCATCTCGATTGGGTTTAGGTCAGGTGACTGTGGAGGCCAGGCCATCTGGCGCAGCACTCCATCACTCTCCTTCTTGGTCAAATAGCCTTTACACAGTTCATTCATAGTTTTGATGCCTTTAGTGAGAATCTACAATGTAAATAGTAACGAAAATAATGAAAAAACATGGAATGGGAAGATGTGTCCAAACTTTTGACTGGTAGTGTATATAACTATATGTGACAAATGATCTTCTCTTCAACTATATAAATTCACAGTATGTTAACACCATGTGTTATGTGTTGTTAATACTATTTATTTCTTCTAAACATTATCAAACGCATTAGTCAATACTAAAATTAAGTGTGAAGACAAAATACATCAGTTTTTAACACGGTATGAATCATGAAGCGTGTTATTTATTAATTTTATTTTTATTTTTATTTTTTTTGTTTGTTTTTTTTAAGCCCGCCACCTCTCTTTAGAGGACAACTTTATTTTTAATTACAAGTTTTATTTGGGCACAATACCAAACAACGCAACAATTAGAATATACATGCACAGTCCGCTCCAGTCGAACATCCACATAGAGGGGGGCACATGAAAAGAGAGGTAAAAAGGGAAGGGCAAGAAAATGATTTATTAATTATGTGTGTGTGCGTGTAGGAACGTGGGCAGCCGCTGGGCTCTGGAGCAAGCTAAGTATAACCTGGTGAACGAGTACCTGCTGGTGGGAGTGACAGAGGAGTTGGAGGATTTCATCATGATGCTGGAGGCGGCACTGCCTCGCTTCTTCAGAGGAGCCACTGATCTCTACCGGACAGGTGCTGGACACGACTGAACTCACTACACACTCTCAACACTGTCCTGTTAAACCTCAGTTATGAGCCTGGATGAGATCAAATTTATATCACAATTTACTTGATCAAATACATGGCTTTGGTGCATATGTATGAATATTCTACCGGATCAGTATAGTACGTTATTGAAAACTACCTCAGGAAATATTTTGGATAATTGCTTGATGATTATTTGGTAACTGTGTGCTCGATTGTGTAACCATTCATGCGTCCAATGACAGTGTTTTGGAATATTATAGACAGCGGCTGGCGCTTGTGTGCAACATTATAAAGAAATCTTGAGAGTAGAAGTGAGTGTCCTTGTTAACACAGCACAGCACACAGTGCACCATAATGAAATGTGACCTCTGCATTTGACCCTGGGATGGTACCTTGCTCATGAGTACCCCAGTGGTACCTTTACCAGCCCGGGACTTGAACCGATGACCTTCCGATCACGAG
This sequence comes from Distichodus sexfasciatus, assembly GCA_032718565.1. Lineage (NCBI taxonomy): Eukaryota > Metazoa > Chordata > Actinopteri > Characiformes > Distichodontidae > Distichodus > Distichodus sexfasciatus. The sequence goes on along the minus strand of JAVGVS010000003.1, from coordinate 1,608,624 downwards.
GCGAATACACTAACCCCTGTTTTACACTGGATGCGTGTCCGCTGCGGTGCATCTCCGACACGGCAGCCGCAGCTAATCGCCGCCAATAAAGTCAATGCATCAGTTTACACCAGATCCGCTGCGCGGCGTTGCGTCTCCGCTGTGTCTGTGTTCCGTCACATGTCTGGCAGTCCGTCGAGATGCGCATCAAGTCTATTTTTGACGGATACGGATCAAGAACGCAACACAGAGCGCATGCGCCAACTCCAGACGATCCCTTCACAACATCATGGACGACGAAAAGTCAATTTTGGAGGTGGAGAAACACGAAATTGTATACCAGCCCAGACCCTCTAAAATCTTGAATCCATGTCATTCAAAAATGGACTTTAAACGCATTAATTGTTGTCTGTAGGTTACAACACAACAAAGTATGACAAACACAGCAATGCAACACAATGCTAAACACATTAAACACAAAGCTGAGCAACAACAAGGACAAAATGAACTAGGAAGCCTGCTAATAATGTTTGTAGTGCCCAGAAATCAGCAAAACAAACGCCGTTGGTTTACCCACGGTTGTTATTGCGTTATCCCGTGCAATCTTTTACAATTCTCCCGTGATCATGTGATCTCGCAAACCAGCGGCGTGCCGGATCAGATACGGACCACAAACGCATCCAGTGCGAATTGCCGGGCGGCCTCGGACGGAATGGAAATGCAGTGCAGTCGCACCGCAGCGGACACGCATCCAGTGTAAAACAGGGGTAACTGTCATGCTACCAACTGCGCCTAATGTCGGTTTTGGTTCATTTTCAGTTAATTGCTCACCCCTAATTAAACAATAAAGTAAGACTCTACAGCATGTTAATGGACGTGTGTGTTTAGTATCGCTCTGTTTACCTGCCCACATTCCTGTCTGTCTTTTAACAGGTAAGAAGTCACACCTGAGGAAGACGAGCGAGAAGAAGCCTCCCACTAAGGAGTCCATCTCCAAGCTGCAGCAGTCCGACATCTGGAAGATGGAGAACGAGTTCTATGAGTTTGCGCTGGAGCAGTTCCAGTTTGTGCGAGCTCACGGCGTCCGGGAAAAGGACGGGGAGCTCTACGTGCTGGCTCAGAACTTCTTTTACGAGAAGATTTACCCCAAGGTGAACTGAAGCCAAGCCCCACACACACAACTTTTTTGAGCCTCCAGAACTTTCTCTTCTACACACAAGGATGGGGAGGAGACAGAATCGTGAGAGGCGATCGTCCCGAGTTCCCGCCTGTGTAAACAGAGTCTTTTTGGGGATGGAGTTGAGTTCTCCTGTGTTAGCTCAGTGCTGCCTGCTGTAAATATTTTACGCTGGTTAACACTAGAGAGAATTAGAGAAGTCGGAAATTGGAGCTGCTTTTAGCTTGAGACGAGCGTTGTGGTTCCCTCTGGCGGTTACTGCAGAAATTAGAACCTTAGAGTGCTTTGATTCTCTGCCCTGTCGAAATGTTTTAGTTCCTCACTTTTTTTGGACAGATTTGAATGTTTTAGAATTCACTTTAGACATGAAAAAAGGAGAGATAATGTACACGTTGAGATGAATTTGTGCAGGAAACTTAACAGGGTGAAAAATGGGGAAAGCTTCTTTTTGTACCAGACAGCGGCACAACATTAAAGCACCTTCTCCTTTTACTACTAAGTGTTTAAATCTTTCTTTCTTTTCGTCTGCGTTGTGTATATTTGGCTCTTTTTTACGATAGGATGCTGTGTACAGTGTTTACAGACTTGAGTAAAAGTATTATATCCTAAACGAGACAGTGGAGTAGAATTCAGATCTGTACATGTTGTATCTACACAAACCTATTTTATGTAATCGGACCAAACGGCTACGAGATGAACACAACAGTAGGGGTATACCGTTAGCGTTACAGTGGACGGACACTGAACTCATTTGTATTTTTTGGTGAAATGCTTCAGTCAAACAAACAAAAAAATTCATTTCTTACATCTGTGTTTTTTTCCTGTTTAAGTTTTGATTCTCAGTCAGTGGATTCCTATGGAGCAGTCCACAGTGATTTGGGTTGAAGACGGACTTTAATCTCAAGCTTTTTGGTAAGGGGATTGTGGATCTTGGAAGCACAACATGTGCTAGAAAAGCTCTTGAGAATCACAACATCTACTTCCAACAGGTTTTATAATGCGGGTTGCGTCAGTTTCTCAGTTGTTCTGACTTGGGAAGTGTCATGTATAGAAGAGCAAATTTAAAAGGGACACAAGGTGTCCAGTAGATGGAAATTTCCAGATTAGTCAATTAGAGTAATCTGGATCCCCATTTCTCCAAATGTGACCTGCACACTAACTTCAGTGTTAGCTCCTCACTCAATAGTGCCTTCATATCCAAGCGTTCCGATCACCGAACGGTCCAGTAAACCTCAGCCTTCACCTTTCGTTTGGAATTCTTTTCTTATTACTTGTTTTCTTGGTCCATATGGTCTTTCATGCATTTTGAATAAATCATGTCACTGGTGTAAGGCCTGATCCCTTTTTGTTCTTTCCAGGAAGGCTGATGATGCTGATGTTGATGATGATATTAATAAGAAACAGTTATATAGCATCCTTTTAAAAGGGAGAGATAATGAAGAGAGAGTGAGAGAGAAAACAAGCAGACTAAGCATTTGGAGTGAAACGTCCCATCAGTACTTTGATTCAAAGATCAGTGAGGCCAGAGCATCAATACAAAAAATGATAAATAAAAAAATAAGCCTTCCACCTTCAAAAGACGAGGCAGGTACACAGAGTTACAAACTAACAAAAGCGAGAGGTAGCCTAGCTGTCATGACTGAAACTTGTGATTTGAACCCATACTAAAGAGTAGAGACAGAGAAGTGTTCACAGAGGAGGAAAGTCTTTAATTCAAATGTAAATTTAAAACAAAAATGTCTTCCTGACTAAAGTAACTTAACAATAGTTTAGAAACACCAGACACAAATGGATTTATTTCTCCAGCCGTTCAGCTGTTGTGTGAGTTGTTCTTGCTCACTTTAAAGAGTATTTCTATTTAGATTCTGGATAAGTTCATGTGAACACAAGCTCAAATGTGCATTTAGTGTAACTGCTGAAAACACAGCTTATTTTTTAGAAATGTTTGTAGCCTACTTATAGAGAACTTTGAAACTACTGAAGTTTGATATTCAGGTTGTCTGAACAAATGCTTTATTAAATAAAGTGATAGAAAGAAGTGATAGAAATGATTGTATGGTTCAATAATTGTTGTATTGTATACTTCCTCCCCCATACATGATCACAAATGTCCAATTTAGTTTCAGAAACTTCAACGTCCGGTGGGACATTTCTTTGGACATAAAATTGGTGAACAGGTAGAAGAAATAAGGCTGCAGGACTCTTTTACTTCCAAAAACTGAAATTTTACCCCTTAGAGAGCTGGACAAGTCTGCGTGAATGCCTGCATCTCATCTCTCAGCAGGTCTGAAAGCTTTTTCACGGCCAGAAATCAGCCAGGTTCATGAGCGCCTGGAGCTGACTGCGAGACGTAAATCGAGTGGGATGACGGGCGTCTGTTGGTTGTAAATATCCGCTGACACTTTAAAGCCATGCTGTGAGTGTCGAGGAGTCGCCTGTGTAAATCCGTGGACAGTGGAAAGGGAAAAAGATGATCTCTCGTCTGCCTAATGAGCACCGGGATCCGGGCCAGAGTTTACATACAGGATTTATTTCCAGGTGGAAAAATCCAGCAGGAGAAAGCAGGTTCTTGTCGTGTTTCTGCCAGAATAAAATGCAGCACTTGTGTGGTGGTGTCAGTGTTGGGGAAGCTACTTTTAAACGGAAGCTTTCTGAGCTACAAGCCACTTATTATTAAATAAGATACTGTTTTAATATAGTAGTTAGCTACACTACAAGCTACAGAGAGAAAGCTAACTACACTAATGTTAAACACTATATAAAAAGATACTACACAGTAAGGGTTACATTATTGCTCTTTCGATTTTTGTCTTGCGTAAGTTACACTCAGATGTTCTGTCCGTTGTGCCTTTGAGTCATAATTGGGAAGTTGGTACCGTAACAGAGTTGGGCCTGTGATTGGAATGCTGCCGGTTCCAGACTGGTAAAGGTACCACTGAGGTACTCATGATTAAAATACCATCTCCAAGCACTACTCCCTGGATGCTGCCAAATAAAAGCTGCCCACTACTCTTTCATGGATGGGTCAAATGCAGAGGTCACATTTGGTTGTGGTGCACTGTGTGTGTGATGTGCTGTGTTCACAGTGACAAATCATCACTTAACTCACTTAAATATGATTCTTGCTTCCATCTTTGCCAATCCCCTGACTCCATCTGACAGCAGCCAAGAGTGCACTGTGATGCAGTCAGCATGTACTGAGTGGGCACGGTAGCCAATCGGATGCAACTTGTACCCCAAGCAGAAACACGTGCTAGTTGAACACACCCGTCTTTGACAAAAATAATAGTATTTTTTGTTTATTACAAATTGATTTAAAATAGTTGCTGGAAAAGCTACAGGGTTTTAAAAGAAGCTTCACTACTGATAAGCTAAAGAAAAAAGTTGTTAAGTTAGGAACGTCTAAATCAGGGTTTTTAAACTGGTGGTCCGCAGAGGTATTGCAGGCGGTCCATGACATGCTATCCAGTTACTGAATCCACTACTGAAATCCACCACTTTTTGAAATGATTTCAGTTTTGTTTTGTTTTTTTCAGAACAATTGCAGATGTTTTGGACATTTTTATAAATTGATGAATTTAAATGTTATTCACACACGCGCACACAGTGGGCCACAGAACTATTGCTTAGTCTGAATGGTGGTCCCTGGGACAAAACCAGTTGAATAAACCTGGTCTAAATAATTTTAGCAGCTCATTTTAGTTAGTGACTCGCCAACACTGGTTGATTTATGTTATTTTAAAACTAAGCAGCATTTTGCATTTATGACATTTAACAGCTTCTCTTGTCCAGAGCAACAGCTCTTTTCCTGATTACAGGGACAGTCTCCCTGGAGCAACTTGGGCATAAGGGTCTTTCTCTGTGGCGCAATGGCAGTAGAATACAGCTGGATTTCAACTTCTGGATTTGAAATCTGATTTATGAATCACTAACCCTAATATGTTTTTTAAGCTAATATTCAGTCAGTCAGCAACTTTATTTCTTGCATCTGTAGTGTAAGATTTTACATTAGGCGACCACACCAGTTTTTGCCCAAAGGCACTGAGTCTCATCTACCAACCTTTCTTAAACTGATATTAGTTCTTAAAACCCACTTTTGCACTTTTCACAAAGGTTCTGATGTTCACCAATGCCATCTTATTTTACATGTTTTCCAAGGGTGCAACAGAATCTACACTTACACCTAGCGAAGAGCACTCTTATTCAAACTTTATTATATGGATATTTGAGCAAAACGTTGTTCTTCAAGTTATATACCAATAATATTGGTGGCCAAATATTCCTGTTTAGGCAGTGCCTTTAGATTGGCTACTTAAAAGAGGACCTCAGATGCTCGAGCCAGGTTTATAATTGCAGATGTAGATATTGATTTCCTTGAAATTGGAGATTGAGTTGGATCTGTGCTCTAAGCTAGCTTAAAAAACATTGATAGGTCTATTGGGCTTGTTATGCGCATGGAGATATGACATTGGGACGCCGCTGGAGTTCCAGCCAATCGTGTTGAACCGGGAAAGCAGCCACAAGGAGAGCCTGGCCCGTCTCAGAACTCAATTAACTCCCACCTCCCCCTCTTTTTTAGCTGCAGGCGTGTTGGAGCATTGTTTCAATAAGCAGATGAATACAGGCTGATAATTACTGCTCCTCATTCAAAAAGAGCCGGCACCCCGTATTGATTGTGACTGATGAGCTTGAAGGTTAATTGGGAGCAGAAAATTCCACAGCTTCAGCCGTAGAGTTTTTCGTCATTTAAGCTCTGACGCTGTTCGCCACCGACATCCAATAGATTTCTTTTATTTCCAAAAGGGGAAACTTTGATTTCTTGCAACTATGTTGCACAGTTTCCAGCTCGAGGACATTTAAAGTGAAATGCTCTAATGGAGCGCATAGTCAGGTTGAGGCTGTTTTTAGAGCTGTTGGCCTCGGACTTTTGAATCCTTGCAATCTTGTGTTAACAAACATGTTTTTAAGCTAATATTGAGTCACCAGCCAAGTTTACATTTACAGCATTTAGCAGACGCTCTTATCCAGAGCGACTTACATTTCCTTATTTCATGGACACTTCCCCTGTGAGCAACTTAGGGTTAAGGGTCTTGCTTATGGACCCAATGTTGGTAATGCCAGAGATCGGATTCAAACCTACAACCTCTTGGTCCAAAGGCGAGTGTTCTACCACTAGGCCACCAAGATGGAAATACAGCCTCCACCATCATCACCATTGAGACATTGAGGTATACTCTTTATCTCAAAAAATTAGGAAATGTGGGTCGCTGTTGTATGCATCGAGCTTAGAAATGTTAACATGATCTAGTCAACAGTGAGTATACAGTAGCAATTTTTGTGCGCCACAATTTTACCACATTTTTTGTTAATTTTATAAATTGCATATTTGTTTTATTATCGTTTAGTAGTCGGACAGTTGGTAGCGTAACATTTAGGGAATTGGCATCGTGACTCAAGGTCGGTGACGGACCGTCAAAGATACCACTGAGGTACTCACGAGCAAGGTACCGTGGGTGCTGCTAAAAAAAAAAAAGCTGCCCACTGCTCCTTTACGGACGGGTCACACGCAGAGATCACATTTCATTGTGGTCTGTTCACAATGACCATCACTAATTTAAAATTCAATTCACTCCATATGTTTCACTTCTATCACCAACTTCTCCGACCACTAGAGGGTGCTTCATGTCCACTGATCCCAGGCCTGTTTTCCCCGAATCCACTGAGCTGGATCTGTTCTACAAGGCCCATTAATGCACCTGTACTGAGCCAAGTGGAACAAGCGAATGGGACTTTACCATTAAGAATACAGATTGCTCTATTAGAGCAGCACCAGCTTTCAGCTCCGGTGGCGTCTATAAATAAGGGTCTTTACTCCGTTCTGGGCAATTTGCGGCCCTCTCTCTCGCTCTCTCTCCATCTCTGCGCTCCTGCATAATGACGCAGTGCTGCTTTAATTCACTGGGTGCAAATGGAGGGCTGGCGACGCTGCGTTTTTTGTTCCAGAGAACAGCCTGAGCTTTTCTGAGAAGGCCTTTTTTTTCTCCCGTTCCACTCTCATGACCTCCGTAAGAAACGAAATGACCCGAACCTGCAATTTACATCAATCTGATAAAAGGCCCGGAACTAGCGAGCAAGTGAGTCGGCCGGCCTAACTGGGTGTGTTTAAGTGTAGCCTGATCTATAAATTTGAAAATGCGCCTGTGATGGTGGTGGTACTTGAGTTGTGTTAGATGAGTTGTTAATGTTCGCCCTCATCGAAGTTTAAGGCTCTGATATGGTAGAAATGTATTTTTATGGTTTCAGGGAGAAGAGGAAAAGTGTGTCTTCAGAAAGTGACAGTTTTGTCTGATTTTGCTAAAACGCTTTCACCCAAAGGACCACATTTTTATAACTGGGATGTGTTTCCCAAAAGCATAGTTGCTAATTACGTTAGTAACTAGCATACTGTAAGTAACGAACATAGTGTTGTTGACATAGTTAGCAATACATTAGCAATTTTGCTTTTGCTTTTGGGAAACACACCCCCTAAGAAGAATATAAGAAGAATATATTAATAACAAATTACATGAAATAATTCATACTGTTAAAAGGAGATTTATATTATCTTTCAATCTATACGTGATCAAATAGTTTATACTAGATGTCAAATAGGACATTCAAGTCTCACCCATGGCTTTTTATTGACTGGTGATGATATGCCGTTTCTGTAATGGCTCTCTGTCAATAAAGCATATATAATTTTCTTGCTCTGTCCTGAGGACCAAAAGACAATGTTTCATTAGGCGAAGGACTGAAGTTGATGTTTTTATTAAGGTCCCACCTTTAAAGGTTTTAGAGTTTTTAGCCAGTATAGATGTTGAAAACTTGTTTAGATTGTTTGGTCAGTTATTTTATTTGTATAATTCCTATTTCTAATCTTGTTTATCATACCTGCTTTGGCCATAAAATAGCCATAGTTGCTAATATGGCATTAAAATGAAACAAACAAACCAAATTCTTCAAATGTGCTGATGTGGCTTATGATTACACATACACTAACAGTCAAACGTATACACTGAGATTCAAGATTTGAATTCTTTATTTGTCAGATACAGCGTTATAAAGGTACAGCATGTCCTGATTTGTTCATATGCAAAGTAAAAGTAAAGTTAAAGAAACACTACAAGAAACTAAAAATTATTAAGGTGAAGTTATAAAAATTACAGTCAAGTCAGACTTGAGAACAGTCAAAAACACAATGTATGTAAATATTACTTAATAAAATGTGCTCAACATCTGCTAACAAGTACATGTGCCATGTATTTGATTGTCTTTATTAGTGAGGAATTGTCATCCTGTTGCATAAATAACGGTTGACCAATAATTCTTTTGTCTGATGGAATGGCATGTAGCGTCATGATGCTGTGGTGGACTTTCTGATTCTAAATTTCAGTGACTCTGATGCTTTACATTGTTAAAGCAGAGCCTAGAATTTAACACTGCCATCGCCACACAACCAGTTAATAGTATGTAAGACATGCACCGTCATTCACTTTTTCCATGTTATAAAGAAAGCTTCTTAACAATACTAAAAGTCTTCAGTTTCTGAAATAAGTGTAGTCCTACAAATATTACACTTACCATGATTATTTGTCATTGTGAGCACACCACACCACAGCACAGAACACACTGCACCACAACCAAATGTGACCTCTTTGTTTGACCCATCCAAGAAGTACAGTGGGTGGCTTTTTGTCATTGCCCGGGGAGCAGCGTTTGGGGACGGTACCTTGCTCATGAGTACGTCAATGGTACCTTTACCAGTCCATGACTTGAACTGGGGACCTTCCGATCACAGGACCAGCTTTCTAACTGTTGCACTACCAGCTGCCACAATGTTCTTATCCAGGATCTAAACAGAAATACCCTTCAGAGGTGGCAAGAATAGCTCACAAAGTAACCTAAGCGTTATATGGACGAGATTGTGCAGGTAATAGACACAAGCAATAAAATGATATATAATATATGTTCGATGTGCATGTTATGAAAATATTTATGCATGGTAATGTGTTGTGCAAGTTGTTTTGCCGTGAAAGTGGACTGAAAGCGAATGTGGGCTGTAAAAAGAAGTCACTTTCATAACGTGAACTAGAACACTCCAGTAACTCTCAGTCAACACTAGACTCATTCGAATCTTTGACAAGTGTCTCCTCCTATTCAAGCTCAAATATAAATAAGTCTATAACAGGAAATGACTGGCAAAGCCATTCTCATTTTCTTTACCAGAGTTTTATACCCGTGTTTTGGAGTGTTGGCCCAAGGTTTTAAGCAACAGCAGCAGCAGCTATTACTGTGTTTCTGCATGTGTGCAGAAATAGCCTCTAAATCAGAGTGAAAATAATGACCTCATTTAACTAATGAAGTCTGGCCGGACTGGGCGACCAAAACCTTCTGGGTCTGGGACAAAAGCGTCTCTCTCTCTCTCTCTCTCTCTCACTCTCTCTCGCGCAAACTGTCAAGAGCAGGCCTCTAGGCCGTGGAGGAGGAAAACTGGCCGTCTCGTGCTGATCTGCTGCTCTACAAAACAAACAGAGCAGACAGGAGAGACCAACCATCACCAGAAGCCTACAGGACAGAAAGCAAGGAAAGTTCATCATAAGTATGGGCCATTCAGTGAGCTTTACATAAGTGCAAAAATGACATTAATAAAAGTTTTATTATAGATTTTATAGAAAGATTTATTTATTTATTTATTTATGTGAAGACAATAAAAGTATAAAATGTTATAAGAAGGCAGGACCTTATTCAATGTGGATTACAAAATTGCAAAAAAGTGCTAAAATAGTAGTAAACTAAAATTCAAAAATGAAAAATGCAAAGGAAACACAATATTTTATATCTGAAACATTAAAAATGACATAAAAAGGAAGTTACAACTTTATGTTTGTTGGTAATTATAATATGTAATAAAAAGTACCTTGCGCCGTTTGGCTGAAGGGATTCATTAAGTCGGCTACATAAACGCCTGCCTCCTATGGAAATGTGGTGATCTAAATCTAGGCAAAGTTCAAACACGAGGCCAAGCCAAGGAAAACTTGCATGTTGTTTCCAGCGTTTTGGCCAGTCTGGCGTCCGTGGGCAAGGGAGCAGAAAATAGTAGTTACGGGGGAAGAAAGGCCTTGCTGAGTGAAAAGAAACAAGAAGCTCAACTTGGAGACCCTGACTTCAGTCCAGACTGTTGGAACAGTCAGACCACTTGCTCTGAATAAAAGGAGCATAAATTCAAGGACACTGATGGAAAGATATAAAGTATAGGCCAGTAAATATTTTAAGAAGGTTTGTGATGTTCTTTTGTGGCTTATTGCGTGTTTGTGGTGGTTTAAAACAGCTGAAGTCAAAGTGCCAAGCAAACAGGGTGTGGTAAAACAATTTTGGAGGGATTTTGTGTAAGACCAGTGGCTTTGAAGTCATCGAACTACTTGATTTGTAACCAAGGTTTGAATTACGGGGACACACTGAGCACAATACAGATATACACTACTAAATACACAGACCTTGTACAGGTTAAGTAACGTATGTGGTGAAAAAATAATACAAATGATACAAATACTGTATACAACGCAGTGACTATGGACCAGCAGCTGATAGAACTGTTCAGCTATTCATGAAGGTGATGGATGAAGTGTCTCTTAGTGCTACTAAAATGATTCTCCTAAAACTATGATCTAACTCATGCACATAAATATACTGTAATTATCGTTTTATTAACCAAGAGGTTGTGGGTTTGAACCCAGCTGTATCCTACCTCCAGCATTCCCCTGAGAAAGGTCCTTAAACCCAATTTACTCCAGGGAGACGCTCCCCGTCATGAAGAAATGTAAGCTGCTCTGTATAAGTTTGTCTGTTAAATGCTGTAAATGCAAATATGCATATGTGAACACATGCTATAGTGATGTATATTTGTTCATGTTGCTTTTATACTTCTCTGTATCCACTTGGGGGCAGTGTGACATTCGGCAAACCTTCGGCAAAATATGACTTTATTGCCCAATATTTATATGGTTCCAATACAAATATTACGTGTCTGACTCTAAATGAAAGCAAATGTGGACTTTTACAACTTCTGCTGAAATTCATTTTGGTAAGAAAAAAACTTAACAGGTTTATTACTTTCTAAAGCTGAACCCAGATCCAAGTTAAACCTGCTCCTTGTCTTGTGCATTAAGAGTGACTTTTTTGTTTGGCTTAATCACTGCGAGACATTCTGCATGAGTGAATTAAATCTCCATTACTTAAAAAACACTTTTATCCAGACTTGTGAGTTGCTTTTTCAGCGCTCCTTTTACAGTTTGACCTTGACAGAGGACCGTGTGCACCTCTGTCTTGTCTTTCTCTCTTTTCTTTCTGCACCATTCGGAAAGGGGAGCCAGGACTGGGTATCTGAGACAGACAGAGGGAGAGAGATGCAATCAGCAATTCAATTGTGGCCATTGTAGAGGCTCGCTGATGAGCTTTGCGGAGCAGATAATGGAGTAGGCTTACATTATGTACCTGCTCTTCTTCCTAAATCCCTCCCTCCCTCCATCCCTCCCTCCCTTTCGCTTGTCTCCTAACGACTCTTTGTTGGCTGTGTTGGCATTGCGCTGTTTTACTGCTCCGTGGATATAGGTTGAAGGCCTACACTCTTGACAATTTCCACATCTCGTTTTTTTCCCTTAGTTATGGAACTTTATTTCCTTCTCTTGCTCACTACAAACTACGAAAGCAAGATTAATCCAGAAGGCCATAGATTACCTCAGCCTTTTTTAATGAAGCCAGTAGAAGAGGATATAACTGTCTATTCAATACCAGAGACTCTCAGCATCTTTATATTGATCTGCTGCTGCTAATTATCAGCACGTAAAACAAGCAAATGAACATCTAAGTATATTCTAGCATACAGCTAATTATGTCTTCAGTTTTGGCTGCTTCCATTTTCACAGCAGTTACGAAGTTGGCCCCATGATCTGAGGGTCGCTGGTTGAACTCCTGGACTGGTAAAGGTACCACTGAGGTACTTATGAGCAAGGTACTGTCCTCAAGCACTGACCCCTGGGCGCTGTCCATGTCAGCTGCCCACTGCTCCTTCATGGATGGTTCAGATGCAGAGGTCACATTTTGGCATGTGCTATGGTCAGTATTGGGAGTAACGCATTACAAAAGTAATGAGTTACAGTAATGGATTACTTTTTGCTGTAACGTAGTAATGTAAGGCACTACTTATCAATTTTCAGTAATATTTTACTCGGTACATGTTCAGTAACGTGTGCGTTACAAAGCACTTTTAACCAAAAAATGTATTCGTTTAAAAACAGCAAGACCGCGAGACCTCATATTAATTATCTGTGATTTTAAAAAAATGTGTGAGAGTATTTCCTGTTCGTGGTTAGTTGAGCCCCTTGCACAGTGCATCACGTAAGGCTAAGATGGCAGAAGACAGTACTTTTGCCAGGTGGACATTTGCGCATTACTTTGAGTTCGTCAGGGATAAAGACAAAAAGAATGTTTTAGTCAAGTGCAATCTTTGCCCAAACCCTAAAGAACTGTCGACGTCGAGAAATAGCACTAGCAATTTGAAAAAACAACTCGAGTATTATGCATGACTTATGTTGAGAATCTCTTGAATTCAAAGAGAATAAAGGAATGACAATCGTAAGAAAAATGCATCTTTTCTTGTCATTATAGTAAGCATTAATGTGGAATATAGTTTTGTTTTGTTTAATGATGAACAAGCCTAGACTTAATATTTATTCCACCTCTATTATGATGTTATTCAATTTCTAGTCATTTTTCATTTTAGGCTGTTAATGTTTCTTGAATTGTCTCTTAAGCCCTTACTTTGCCAGTTATATTAATCATATTGTTTGTAGCCTGGTTAGCACATAATCATTATGCTACAAAACATCACCTTCTACTGGGCATGTAGTGATCTGCAATATTTTTTCTCATATTAGAATGTCAAGTATCTTCACAGTTATTTTGGTGAAAGTAACTGAAAAGTTACAGAAGTCATGTAACGATTACAATTCTGAGACAGTAATATTGTAAGGTAGCGGATTACATTCGAATACCAGTAACAAGTAATGTATAGTGTATTACACTTTGCAAGTAACTTGCACAACACTGGCTATGGTGTGCTGTGTTCACAATGACGAAAATCACTTAAATCACAATTGCACAACTATCTAGTATAAATACTATTACTATACTTTACACATTGTAGATAATACTTTATGTTGTAAGTTAATATGTATAAATGTGTGATTTTAATATTCTGAAAAAAACTGAACCCACATGGTCTTCTCACTCAAAAAAATTATAATGCTGAAATGACAAAGTGTGTAGGATAATGTATATAGGCTAGAATAATTATTATTATTATATTTGGCTAAATTTACAGATAGATGTGAATGCCGGGGCTGGACAACCGACCCCCAAACTGGTGCACGTTGGTTTATGATGCTTAAAATAACCCTTCCCTTTATCTCAAAGGGAGAATGTGAAGCTAATCGAAGCTAATAGTGCTTTCCTTCTTTCTCTCTCTCTCTCTCTCTCTCCTCTTTGTTGTCTGTGTCGGCATTCTGGTGTTTTACTGCTATGTGGTCATAGGTTCAAGGCCTACATACTCGCCAATTTCCACATGTCGTTTTTTCTGTAATTACTGTGTTTAATCTCCCTCTCTTGCTCACTACAAACATGAAACCAAGATTAATCCTAAGGCCATAGATTCCCCCAACCTTTTTTTAAGAGGTCTTGATGGAACTGATTGCTTTCTAATCGTCTTCTTTAGACCCCATTAGAGACACACTTAGTCAGGTTTGCATTAAATAATGAGTCTGAATTTCCAACATATCTATTACACACACCACACTCATACACTCACACAGTTTTACACACTGTCTAGCACCGGCATCTCTCTTGGACGCTTAGGTTTTTCTCCAGACTGCATTAGAGTTAAATAAACTTCCACAAACAATTCACCTCAGCACCCCCCAGCTGGCCTTTTACCATTCTTTATTTAGAGATCTTCACCACAAATGTTATTTCCCTTCGCAACAATTCAAAAACGCAAAGCCCAAAGCTCCCATTGCTGTCCAAGGGAGATGACTCCGTCTTTGGATATTTGTACACCTTTTCTCTTCCGCCACACCAACACACCCTGGCCTCCGCATAATGAGTGTTGACCTTTCTGAGATTCTAGGTGATTAACTGTAATTTCAAGCCTCCCATCTTCTAAGCGGAACCACTCCTGAGGGAAAGCCCCTGTGATTTTCGATGGTTACTTATCGGTTGTTTTCACAAGAAAGTAATTACCGAATTTAATCTGGCACCCCCCTGTTTACCTCCTAAGAGTGAGAGACCAATTTGTTTGTTTTGGGAACACAATGGAAGCAGAGCCAGACAGGAGGAGGACGAATCAACCCAAAATGGTGAATGATGCTTATATTCAACTCATCTTCAACAACACCTCAGCACTTTACACAACATATTTTATAGGGGTGTAATGAAACATCAGTCTACATCGATACATGTTTCAATCATCAACAAAAGAATACCATTGATCCAAAACGAAAACTTCAATCGGACATCATGCATATCTTAATACTGAACAGGAGTTTAGGAATAAAAATGTCAAATAATATTTTAGTTGCCTTTTGTGATTTTGATATGAATGGAAGTGACTGTGTTAAATAAGCATGCGATATTGTCTCATATCAAATGCTTCAGAAATGAATCAGAGTGAAATTGTATCATAGCAGGCTTTGTAACTTTTTATCAGCAGACATCAAATCCTTGTCCATTGAATTCATATATCGTTGTAATATGATTAAACTTGAAACTAATATTTTATACATTATGCCATCAACAATATGCCTGCTACCTGCACAAAACATCCGTGCAATATTAAAAAGAGTGAAATGGAAGGTTCACATGATCAGTTGTGTTATTTGTGTTGGAGACAGCGGCAATGGTGAAAAAACAGGAGAAAGAGGTGGAGCTGGCAGAGTTAAAAATGTAAAAATTGACATTGGTAGTTACTTTGCATTTTCGCAGTTTGGAGACAAATCCAGAGAGGTGATATTGTGTTGGTAAGAATAAGAATTGTTATATAATTCATCAGTTACAGATTATCTGCATGTTTACATCAAACTACTGCTGCTAATCATCTGCACATAAACAAGCAAATAGACTTTATATAAGTATATTCTATTATACACCTAATTCTGTCTTAAATTATGGCTACTGAAGCTGCATTTGCTCAATTGTCTACTGTAAATACTATTATTCTACTTAATTGCATAGTATAGTTCATTTTAGTTTACCATCAATATATATTCATTAGAATTTACGAGTTTTTTTTGTATGCACGTGTGTATTTTGTACAGCAAAACAACTGGGGCCACATGGTCTTATCTCACTCAGCAAGTTGAATAACTGAAATGACAATTTATTTATAATAAGAAAGAAAAAAGAAAGTGAGTGATTATTTGTCATTGTGAATACACCACAACACACAGTGCACCACAATGAAATGTGACCTCTGCATTTAACCCATCCGTGAAGGAGCAGCTAACAAGCTCCTGGGAAGCAGTGCTTGGGGACGGTACCTTGCTCGCGAGTACCTTTACCTGTCCTGGATTCGAAACCTGCGACCTTCTGATAACGGGGCGAACACCCTACCGTTACGCCACCAGCTGTTTTGTGAAAGCTAAATGTGAAAGGAAGCTAATGATGTGCCAGTTACTCGCTAGACTAGTCTACTCACTGCTATATTTGCTGTCATGTACTGTTAGTCACATTAGCATCTTTAATAACTGACACTGCTGGTCAAGCACAATGCCAAATGGTGCTCAATGATGTTTAGAAAACCCTTAAATTTACTCAAAGTACTAATGTGGAGCTAATTTAAGCTAACTGTGTGCCCGTTAGCCGCCACGCAAAGATTAGCTAAGGCTAATTAATGTTTGGCTTCTGCATTGTTAGCCACGTTAGCATGGGATAAAGCTCGCCTTGTGTATGTTAATGAGGTGGTGAACACCATTTATTGCCCGATTTGTTCCGACAGGAAACTCTTATGGGGTCTTTGTGTGATATTACACTTTAATATCACAGTGTTTAATAATCATTATAAGCAGACTCCAGGACACACTCTCTACAGACAAGTGATTTAGTAAAGCACGATTTGGTCTCATCGCTTCTCATCAGTGGACACCGGACAGTGTTATCGATGGTGGAGCTCCGGGCTCCACATGTAATTTATTGATTTTATTACCTAAGCTAAGTGTGTTTTTGTCTACCCTGTAGATTGATTGCCTGAATTCATTAACAGGATAGCTAATTTTAAAATGTGCACAATTTAATCAATAAAGACAATTTTGTGTTTCAAGTAGGAAAACAAATATTTTATTTTTAAATGATGTTCTTGTGATATCAACGTGTGAAAACGTTGCGGGGGTGCAGTTACGCAGTTCGACCACTAGGTTGTGCTACTTCCACATGTACGTGAAAATTAGATCTTTATCCACTCAAAATCAAATCAGCTTTATTGGACAAATATGGCTGAGCGAACACGAACTTTGTTGCCTGTTTATAGAGTTTTCACAGTGCACATTTACACACACCAAAACTTTTCAACGGTGATAAACATAGCATAGACTGGTTCATAAATCATATCACAGCTTTCATATGACACAATGCAGTGTATAAATGACCTGCACAGAACATTTGACTCGCAGCATTTGAACATTTAACAAGGAGAAAATATAGTATACATAAATATCTAGTTATATAATGTAATAGTAAATATATTGCAGATATAACTTAAAACTAGTTATACCTCCAGTATATACATACAGTATATTGCACATGGTATTTCTAATTTCTATACTTTTATCTATTTTCAATATTTTATGTATATATTGTATTCTTACTCTTTAGTTTATTGTAAGATTCTTACTAAACTCTTACTAAATTCTTATTACTAAACTCTAATTCCGAATTCTATTTTTTAATTTGGATCGCTCAGGGTACATTTCACTCCATGTACTTGTTCAACTATGTAAGTGACAAATAAAGAATCTTGACTGTCTGTTTGCAAATTGTAATATAAGTGTATGTACAGTAACTGTTAAAACACAATAGATAGATCAAATAAATCGTATAAATGTATAGTATATTTGTTTTAATATATAATGATTAAAACCATTTAAATAGAATAGTTTTGATCCCACTAACTCATTTTGTAATAAAAATATGTAGATATTTTTTGTTTTCTCTACTAAAACACCAACACCCAAAAGTATAAAAAATATGAAATTTTCAAACGTGGGTTCTGCTGAGGCCTTGTCTTTTGGAATATTGCATTAGTTTCTTGAACGCTTTTTAGCATTAGTTTTTCTCTGCTCTTACTATCACAGGAAATTGTCAGTGTCAGTTTCTATATAGCCCTACCTATATTCCTTTATTCTTTAGTATTACTTTTTTCACAACCTTTTTTGCAGAGTCTCTGAGGGAAGGAACGAACAAGAGAGGGAAGAGTAGACCGGGTTTAGCAGCAGTTTGGTCTAGCGGCTGGGTGTTGGAAGTTCCAGAACTCCGCTTGCCGAGGTCACACGTTTTTCGAGACTGCTTCCCTGACAACTGGCAACAAAGGGGGCATTGAGGTGGATCGGCCCACTGGCTCTTTGATGCCTAATCTACATGCGTTTGTACAGAGAAACCGGAGCGGCGCTAAAGGAAACAGGTGCAACTAATTACAAAACTCCACAGTCTCTCTCTTACTCTCTCTCTCTAACTTTCTCTTTCAGGCCCTGCCTTCTGCTATGTGTGGAGGGATTTTGTGCATGCATGCTACGACAGCAAGATGGTAGAAGCATTTTCTGACCCAACTACAAAGCTGCACGACTAATGAAGATCAACAGAGATCGAGTTACTGGATTTGAAGCATGCTGTAAGTATCTGCAAGAGTCTGCTGTGGTCACTTATAAGCCATAAAGAGCACATACTGTAAAACCCAACAGCATTTCTTAAAGAAAGAATTAAGCTGACATTTTTTGCACCATTTCACGTAGATGTGATGTAATATAAGTTAGTTGCACTGACTCAATTTATAAATAATAAAAATAAATAGAAAATAATTATATATGAGGCCAAACTTCTTTATATTCTTATGAGTAAAACCTCTGTACATCAAAACCACACCCATAGAAGAGAATGGTGAATATTTTTTTGATGTAGTTTTTCAGGTCATATAAATAAATGGCATAGATTGGCTTGGATTTTTGTTTTTTTCCATCATGGTTAAAGATGATTTGAAACAGGGT
The DNA here is from genome assembly GCA_032718565.1 of Distichodus sexfasciatus. Lineage (NCBI taxonomy): Eukaryota > Metazoa > Chordata > Actinopteri > Characiformes > Distichodontidae > Distichodus > Distichodus sexfasciatus. The sequence continues at coordinate 1,590,126 of JAVGVS010000003.1, read as the reverse complement.
AAGAGTGCCTGGTTGCCAAGCTACTTTGGCACAAAACCTTCACAAATGGTTCCAAAACGTGACTTCAGCTTGTCATAGTGAGCATGGGTGTTTATGGTTGGTGTTGGCTCAATCGTTTAATAAAAATGTGGCAGAAAGAGGCAGACAAATTCTCTATCCAAATCATAACCCAGAAAAAATAAATCCTTGGTAGTATCAACCAAAGGGCACAAAGAAGTATGTCTGATACTCAACAAATCAAAGAAGAGAACAAATAACCAATTTTCAATAACTCAGATTTTGGATAAATGCAAATCTACAGCATGATGTAGATGTCAGGGCAGGAATTGCCAAATCCAAACAAAGTTTCTGGAGACAATAAGGAATTAATGAAGAAGAGCCTTCCCTTACGCACAAAGAAGGTAATGTCACACACTCAAGTGTGGTTGAATCTAAGTGACGGCGCAGAACCCTTTGCTCTCACTTTGACCTAATGGAAGAAAATAACAGCATTTGAGTTGTAGAGCTACAGAAGAATATTAAAAACTAGACAGGAATTTACTGAAGGAGGTGATTGATTTGTGCTAAAAATGTATAATAGCGTTACAAAATAGCAGTTATTCTTAATGGTGGTGCCCCTGGCATTAATAAATGGTGGCTAAAATAGTGAAATACATTATATAAATTATTTTGATTTGAAAGAAGGAAACAAAAAGAGTTGCAGGTATGGTACTGACGAGAAGTGCAATACTCTAGATCCCCTCAAAGAGCTGAAACAAACAGTTAATAGAAGAAGAGTGAAGAGAATAATTATTCTGTCAGAGTCACAAATAAAGAAGTATTTTTCCAAAAAAATCAAAAAAGAAGAGAGCTGGGAAATAACTGAAAAGGGAAGAAAAAATGGATAGATGAAGTAGAGTTAGTCAGAATGTGTAAACATTTGGAAAGCAAATGGATAATAATGGTTAATGCAAGTTTCTCTGTTTGAAGGCACCAAAGATCGGTCATTATACTTATGGAATGAATGTTTATCAGAGGCGGGCAAAGTACTTAACTTCATTACTTAAGTGAAAGTACAGATATCACTAGTCAATTTAAAGCACTGAAGTATTTGTTTTAAAAATATGTAAGTATTAAAAGTACATCTTCATCTTCTTTCACTGCATTGTTGCCACAACACTTACAATACCTAATGCCTCTGACGAGCTTGTAGAACCTGTAGAATAAGGAATTGGTAGAATGTTACAGAATGAAACACAACCCTAACTGACAAAGAAAAAAAGTCATTATTAGTTTATTTTTTTAATTAATTGTGAGACTACACCCCCACTTTATCCACAGATTTGAAAGTAACAAGTAATGAGAACCTTTATAGAAATGTAGTGAAGTACTTTGTTATTGTCCTCCTTTGGTGTTTATGAACCAGTTACACCCAGCGTAACAAGTAAGTCTGTTTTTTTTCTTTTCCTTTAACTTGGCCGCTTAGGGCTCTCTGAAGATGTTGAGATTCCATCGCTTTTGGGGGAAAACTGGGTTAATGTTGCTGCCTGTCTCAAAGCTCTTCTAAGCTGGTGTACGATTGCACCGTCGAGCAGAGGCATTGAGGCCGGAGTATGAGATCCCGGCTGCCCTTGTTCACCCACAGCTCTAAAAATCACACACAATAGAGGCACTCGGTCTACCTTTGTCAGGAGCATTATGAGTCATAATGAATCACATCTCTGGTGGCTTTGTGCTCAGCTCTCAGGCCCTGCAGCAAGGCCCGAATTTACCCGTCTGAGTAACGTGAAAGACAAAGAGGTCCGGATTCTGCCTCTTCCCGTCCCACCCATAAAACATAAAGGTGTGACCGACAATAGCCTTGGGTGTCAGGTTCAGTCTGCGGCTAGCCACGGAAACTTATAACCACAGTCCCTGCCACGACGGGTAAACCAATATTGGACGACGGTCGCCTCCGGGCTGAGGGGAGGTCCATAAAAACTCAGCATATCATTTACTGGAATCTCGAGAGCTATGAGCGTCCACTTCCCCGACAGGTGTCTCAAATCAGAGAGGTTTTCTTCCTGCGAGAAGGTCCCAGGAAGAAAAAAAGCGTGATGGTCTTTTAGAAAAAAGGGGAAAGAAAAACGTGAAATCTGATCGCGCACTTGGAGCTGCTTTTATTCCCAAACAGGGAAGTTGAGATGGTGTGAGGATACTTGGAAACTGGAGTGGACTGACTGGGACTCGTTCAGCTTTGTCCCGACGATATCAATAATAGTCTGCGGTGCTTCTGTGAGGCAGATGATATAAATTTGGGAGATTATTTATGTCTTGGCGCTTTATTTCGCCGCGTCCTCCCGCTCTCCCCAACAGCAGGAATTTGACGTGGAGGCGAACGGCCAAATCCGTATAGATAAATCATCCGAAAATATAAAGCGCCTCACAAACACGATGCATTATGGGTGAGAGAGTGCAGATATGGCAACATCCGCCAAACCTCAGAATCACTTAGAGATTGTGGAAAACAAGGCTGTGAAATGACCTTACTGTACGTTTGTGTGTGCGAATTTCATTTCGGGTGGCAGGTCATTTTTTTGCGACGATGTGACAAGAGATAAAATCCATAAAACAAAAGCAACAAGGACAAAAATAGTTTCAAATACAACTGTTTAAGTGCCCCTGCTGGACGTTTGGCCTTTGTCATCAGCGTCTCATTTACCAATCAAAGAGACTTTGTGAGCTTCAGATCCCATTTTATGGAGTTCTAAGGGTTTTTCAAGTTTTGAGTCAACAAAACCATCTCAAAACAAAGCTTAAGCTGGTCACCAATATGATGCTTTAAGTATCAGTTTAAGATCTAGTTTTACTACAGTCAGCTTGCTTGAGTAGTTTTTCAGTAGAGAACCCTACCTGCTTGAGTACAACCAGCAGGTATAAAGTATGCCTGAGATTTAAAAGGATGAAGTTCTGGCTTTGTTGTCATCCAACCAAAAACTAGAATGTTCAATTTTCCACCTGAAGCTTTCACTTGAACATTTCTTATTCAACAGCATGTGTTATATGTAGAGACAAGTCCAGGAAACACATGCATTCGCGGGACTGTGACCAGAGTTCCTCTCAGTGCTGGTCCAGGGCCAGTGTACGTGTTTCTTATTTGCACTTTTGTGCATAAGTGAGAAGAAAGCTGGAGATTGTTGGCGCTTCCACAAGGGACACTGATGTGGATGTCTGGATAGATCTCATCCTAAGTGAATTTAAGTGAGTAATTGTCACACTACACAGTGCACCACAACCAACTGTGACTTCTGCATTTGACCCATCTGTGAAGGAGCAGTGGACAGTTTTTTGGCAGCACCCGGCCCCTTTGCCCAGGACTTGAACCAGCGACCCTCAGATCACAACTTCTTAACGCTACCAACACCTTAACTAGTCTCTGTAAGATTCAATAATGAAAGGCAGAACTACCAATGATCATGCATCAACTAAAGGCCCAGTAAATAACCTTTGAGTTTATGGGATGGTGGTGTTGTTGTGGAAGAATGCTCGTCTCTAGACCAAGACATTATCGGTTCAAATCCTAACTCCAGCACTACAACCACTGGGTTCCTGAACAAGACCCTTAACCCCAAGTTGCTCCAGGCGGACTGTCCTTTTAATTAGGAAATGGAATCGCTCTGGATTTTCATCACAGCTAAATAATGTGAATGTAAATGTAATGTCAAAGCAGGAAACTTTGCATTTGGTGAAGTTAATGAGTTCCAGACTCAGTCTTTGACGGCATCCATTGTTTTCATCCAGGTATGAAAACAAGGCATAAGTATATATTGTATATATACAATAATATACAAAATATACAAAAATATATTGTTATATTGTTTTACTTTGCCCAATTACTTTTGAGGCTGTGGGGTGGTGATATTCTAGTAGTAGGATTCCCAACTGTAGACCAAGAGGCTGTGGGTTCAAATCCTTCCTCCAGCATTACCACTATTAATTTACTGATCAAGACACTTAACCCCAAGTTGCTCCAGTGAGACTGTCCCTGTAATTATGAAATGGAAGTCGCTTAATGCCGTAAAAATAATCTCAAGAGAGTAGACTCTGTCCGTGAGTTCCTGACTTTAGGCAGTCCTTGACTGCAAAAGACTTTCATCCCAGTATTAAAACAATACATATTTTATTATTTTGTGCAATCACTTTTGAGTCTCTGAAAATGTTCTGCGGAGAAAATGTCTGTAATCTCTGAAATTGTAATGCAATTCCTTACTTTAATACTTTAAAATACGTTTGTGAGAGCAGCTCACGCTGTCTCATTTGCCTCGAGCTCAGAACTTTCTTTGCACGCGACACATATCCAGAAAGGAGTCTTGAGTGTCTTTCGTTGTCTTTTCTTTACTACAGTTCAAAGTTTTACAAGCAAGAGATGAATCCCTAAGACTACAAGATACTTAACGTGACGTTACGTGACGGTCACAAAACTGTAACGCTCCTGAGCTCTCAGCTCCAACAATTCAATACAAAAACTAGTTCTTTACGTTCTTGTATCATATATGTATATACTTCAGGATCCAATCAGATTACGACATGTAAGGCACGTATTACTTCTATTGTTACATACTAGTACATTTAACGTGTATACGTGTTAATAGAATTCTATTACGTAACACTGTACGTGGAAAGTTATGAAAAGTTCCAGAGACATATCTCTACTTTCTATTGCAAATAGTTATAAAACATTAAATCTAAATATTCACACATTCACACAAAATGGCTCTAACAACTTTAAAATAAATACTTTAAAACTTAAGCTGAAATTCTATACTTCATGTCTTGATTGCTTCATTTCAAATCCATCGGTGTGGCATACAGAGAGAAAATGACAAACATTGCATCAATGTCCAAATACTTATTTACCTAACTGTAAATATGTGTATTATATGAGGACTTCTTTTCTGGGCATTTTTTGAAGTGATTCTTCTTATTTATATAATTATTTCTTTGGTATGTCTCAGGACGGGTGTGGAAGTGGGTGAGGGTCTCTGTGAGTGACATCCACCATGTTCTATTTGAACCTAAATGCATTTGCTGTTCTCCAGCCGTACGCAGAGCGGGAGCTGGTATGATCCTAATGCACTCGAGTGCCCAACAACGGGCAGAGTGATGAGTGATGGGCGAAGTGGGGGTGAGAGGTCCTTCTTACGACCAGACGCAGTCCCTTACATCCATTAACCTGCCAGCGCCGGGCCAGTTGTCCCTCTGATGGACAGCCAGAATGCTGACTGCTCCTGACTGACAGGGTGGAGAGAGAAAAAGACACCTTTTAAGAGGGTTTTTCCTTTTTCCTTTTGTAGCTCTCTGACTTTGACGGACTCATCACCTCGGGGCTAAAATATCTCGACTGGAGTTGTTCTTATGGGAAAGCACCTGGTTGTACTTAGTCCTCACCCTCCTTGTCTTTTTTTTGGAAGCCCAGTATTGAGGGCTTGGGTTGTCGTTTTTGGAGTATCTCTTTTATTATCATTTTATTATTTTATCATAAAAAGTAAGTGGGTGACTTTTTTATTTGTTTTCAGAGACCAAATCTATTTAGTTCACTTACTCAAAGGCCTAGCAATTGTTGACCACAAATATCCCCAATGAAGAGGCTGAGTGAATATCACATCAAACTTCAAGTGGGAAAAGAATTATGATAGTTTAAGGGAAAGGTTTATATTGAATCGATGTGAATAAAGTGTCTGGTCCGTCAGAGGTGCTCACAAGACTTGCTTTAGTCAAACAGTACATTAAATGAATAAGCCTGTGTAGGAAGAATGGCAGTCTCTCTCTCTGTGGGGTTTATAAACCACCTGAAACCCACAGTTAAGTAATAATTGTGTTTATATTTATACTGTACATTTCAAGTATCTCAAAGTCATAACCGATAGCAAAACATAAAATGTATCAAAGAATCAGATCTGTAATGTTGCTCACAAAGAAGTTCCAGATTCCAGTAAAAGTTAGTCTCCCATTAGAATACTACTTGAATAAAACTACTAAAGTACTGATATTTACTGGTATTTACATTTTTAATACATTGTGCTGGCATTAGTAGAGGTCAGTCATTACAAGAAACACATCACCCAAAGGCTTCAATGAAAGTGCTTTATTTGCTGGTTTTCAAAATATGCAACTCTCAAATGTTTAGTTTACAAAAGAAAATAATTTTTGATAAAGTTAGGGAGCAGAATGTAAAAAGTAGAGGTGTGAACCTTAACTGCTCTCACAATTCGATTCGATTCGATGCCATCAATTTTTCTACATTACTTCACATAGCATGCATTGGGCAGCCATAGTTGTTACTGGGATGTTCTTTTTAACTTGAATTTTCATGCCGTAGCCAGAAAATCACCAAGCAATGTAATGATAATATAATTCAGGGGTTTTCAACTGCTTCTGTCCCAGGCACTACCACTCAGACTAAGCAGTTTGAATGTGGGAGGGAGTGTTTTTTTTGGATTACTTTTTAGATATTTGCATTAAATTCATTATTCATAAAGATGCCCAAATCATCAGGAAAATTTGGAACAATGAAGTGATTTCAGAAGCAAAACTGGATTGCATGTCACGGACCACCTGCAATGCCGCTGCGCACCCCTAGCGGGCAGAGGACCGCCGGTTGAAAAAAAACCTCCATTATAATCAATTACGGTCTGCTATTGCATCGATGCAGAATCGTCCACGTCTGCATCGCGATGCATCGATTATGAGATTAATTTCAACACCCCTAGTAAAAAGTCAGTATAAATGCAGAGTAAAGAGTTTGTTACTTTCAACATAAATGTAGTTTAGTAGACTGTGAAAGTTGCTTTTATTGATAATACTCAGCATATATATCAATATTAATATTACTGGATGAAACAGCTTGGGTGCAATTAGATATTTTTTCTCTGTAGCTTGTTGTGTAGCTGGTGTTTTTTTCCCAACACCGGTTAGGGGCAGGTACTGAGCTCCCCTTTTTGACTTTGAAGTAAGTGATTATATGTCATTGTGTACACAGCACAACACAGTGCAGCACAACGAAATGTGACCTCTGCATTTTACCCATCCGTGAAGCAGCAGTGGACAGCTAATATTGGCAGCACACCGGGAGCATTGCTTGGGGTTGGTACCTTGCTCATGAGTACCTCAATGGTAGCATTCCTGGGTAAAGGTATCACTGAGGTACTAATAACTTCCAGTGTTGTAAAGGAATGCATGAAAAGAGAACATGCATCCTTTGATATGACTTTTATTACATGCATTTCAGATTCTCGCCTGCGACTAATCAGGGATGTGTAACTGTTGTGCTGTGAGCAGTTTGTCCCACTGCTGCATTAGAAACATGAAGACGGATTTGAGTACTTGCAGAGTTACATTGAGTCTGGAACCGGATAAAACCTGACTCTCGCCCGCACTAACGGCATGCTGAAATACCGCTGGCCTTGTCCTGTCTGCACACGGCTCTGATTTTGGGCTGGAGAGGAGGAGAGTGTCTCAGTACACTGCCTCACTGTGCTCAGAAATGAAGGGAAAAAAAGGGGACTTGACAAGGACGTAAATTGTTCCGTTTTTGAGCCGCCTCTCTCTCTCGCTCTACACCCAAATTCTCTCTTTCTCTGTCTGTCTACACACTCTCTACACTCGCTCTCTCTACACAGTCACTACACAAAAACATTTTCTTATTCCCCATTTCTCTCTCTCATATACAACTCCCTCTTTCCCAGACACTCATGCTCTCTTCCCCTCTCTCCTTCTCTCTCTCTCTTCCCTTCCACTGCACTTTTCCCCAAAGGCCCTGCCCAAAATGTGGACAGCAGGGGCATTAATCACAGCCACAGCTCCAGACAAACAAGGAAACTCACTCTCAGGCTGGGGTTCGCGCAACGAGACGACCACCGCTGCCCTCTGCTCTGGCCTTAATGAAAGCTTTATCTTGTTTAACAAGCCGGGGGGAGAAAGAAAAAAAACCTGCGCTCCTCCACTCAATCAGCCTCCTCTCTACTCCCCCCACCCCCACCCCAAAAATCCATCACTACTCCGTACTCAAAGGAAACATTCTGTAATAGCGCTGTGAAATGCAGCCCCCACCCTTTACCACTCGCACACTCCTCCATCCCCCAAAATTGTCCGGCTGAATTCTGCCCTTGTTGTCCCGCTGACAGTGTGGTCAAGGGCCGAGGTTAGAGGCCAGTTTCCCATGCTGCCCAGAAAATTCGGCATGAAACCGACAGAAGAAAGGACGACAAGATCGGCCCTGTTGTCAACGAGTGTCGGTCTGATCCTAATTTGCCTTTCTCTGACCGATCAGTCAGCAAGAAGCCTGATCAAAAAGGCCGTAACGTCTCTCAGCATTCCTGCGTTCGTTTTCCTTGCCATCTCTCTGTTTCCTGTCAGACGAACTAGAATACAAAAACCATCTTGATCTTTCCCTCTAAGTTACAGGTCACCCGTTTGAATAGTATTTGAGAAAAAGTGTAAATTAATTAATAATCATTGTGAACACATCACATCACAGCACACAGTGCACCAAAGTGAAATGTGACCTCTGCGGTTGAGACATCCATGAAGAACAGCTTTATTTGGCAGTGCCTGGGGACACTGACTTGTTCCTGAGCACCTCAGTGGTACCTTTTCTGACCCGGGACATGAACCACCGACACTCCAATCACATGACCAACTCCCTAACCATTACAATACCAACGGCCCCACATTATGGATTGACAGTAGAAATGTACTGAAGTACTGTATTTTACATACTGTACATTACATTCAACTGTAGACAAGTAGAGAGAGCTGCACAATACAAAATATTATTGAATCTACAAGCAATGTCATCATAAACCTGACACCTCGTTGTCTCCCAGACTGTCCTCGAAGGTGTGTTGGAGAACATATTCTAAACCATCTGATTTTTCTCGTATCCCAAAGGGGTAAAAATTGCCTTTGATCTGAATGTGAACACAGTTCTAAACAATAGTTGCTAATATTGATCATACACAGTACACAATACTATTGATTCTAACTTGCAGTTCTCTTCCTGATCAGTCAGCAAGACGCCTGACCACTACGTCTTCCAGCATTCCTGCTTTCGTTTACCTTGCCGTCCCTTCACTTTCTGCAGTAAGGCCCCCAAAACAAAAAACCCCTCTCCCTTCTAGTTACAAGTCACCCATTAGAATTCTACTTGTACTCTGCAAGTACTGATATGAACAGTATATTTCATACATTTTGCTGGCACACAAGGTTAGTTATTACAAACACTACTTCAGTCAAAAGCTTAAAGGTAAGTGCTTTCATTTGCTTGTTTTAAAAATATGGATTTTCCCCATCGTCACTGCAGACAACATTAGGGAGCAAACTTTAACAAGTAACATTTGTTGGCTGTAGAAATGTAATGGAGGAAAACTTGATGATACTCAGTTTGGTATAAGTTGGAAATATTACTCAAATACCATATATATCTTAAGTAGGGTATGAAAATATTATTAATATAGTTCTATGCACCTTAAATATGTACCTACAGGATCTTGCGGAACTCAAAAATACAAAATGCAACACACATGTGCTTGTCTGCTCTTTCATTTTTCATTTTAATGCATGTCCCAAATACATAAAACCTGTCAAAGGGAGGAGATTGTTTTCATTTTTGCAACAATTCCCTTTCAGTGCAAGTCTGTCCAGGAAAAAAAAAATGAAAAAGGAGGGGTGACCCCGGCCAAAACTAATATCCTAGTCCCTTGCATGTGGGATAATTTTAAGGAGATAATCTCCAAGCAATATGATCATAATTTAAATCAGATTTCACAATAATTCAATTTCTGGCTGAGAAAATATTCACACATACAAGATCTGACACCTCATTGTCTCCCAGATGTTTCTACATGGTAGAGAAAGTAAAATGGAGAGAAAGAAAGACAACATTGTTCAACACTGTCCTTGAGGGCATGCTGGGGAATATGTGCAAAACCATGTGATACCTGTGTGCTCCAAATGGATAAAAATTATATATTTTATTGGTTATATTGTTGTTGATCAGATTCTCCATATCATTTAATTATTTATTTATTCATTCATTTTTCTCTGAGAAAACAAATCCTGCAGCCTAAACTCCCAGAGACATAATGTGGGAACAAAAAACGGGACCGATTACGCTTCAGGGCATCATTCTTTGGCCTTTTAATCACGAACCGTGCAGCCTACATTAAAAATACTTTGATGTCATGCTTGGACCCTACTAATCGCCGCCTGGGGCTTGTTTTATTTGCTTATTTATGTTTTGTAAAGATAAAAACTTTTGGTCATGGAAAAGACTTAACACAGTTTTAACTTAATGTTCTTTAAGTGACATGCTTTGTTTAGCAGAGTTTTGTATTAGGAATAAACTGGTAGGCTTCCATATAGAAAATTATGAAACATGTAGCAGCGCTGCCATCTGGACTGTACCACTGTTGCAAACTAGGGGTGCAAATCACGATTCATCATAATACATTACTGACTCAATGTGACAATATCACGAAGTCTGCTATTACACAATTTCGATTCAGTTCAATTCAGGAGCCGGCAATGAGACAAAACTATGCGCTGATTTAAGGTCCGAAAGGTAGCGCTTATGCCAGGCCTGTGCCTTCTGTCTCAAAATGTATGGTGTTTATTTGTGCCAAAATTATGCGCACACAGTGGAACGTTCGCAAGCAAAATCCGATCAGTGCTTTCATTTTGGATCAATGCTGTGGACTCTTGTAATTGTTTTGTTTCTTCTTTATTATTATCATTTATTTTTCTCCTACAAAATAAATTGTGCAGCTTGAACCGTAAGAGACAGAAGGCTGAAATTTTCAGGGTAAGTAGGAATGCTGTAAATTCACCATAGGCCAAAAATCACTGGTGCTGATCACTGTTCTTCATGTGATTCTTTCAACAAGCAAGTAATGCATAAAGAACAACATGAAAAAAGAAAGATTAAACAAACACGTGGGGGATGAGTGTATTTAATAAGGTAGGTGTATATCTTGCTTCCTTGTCCATTCTGCAGCTCCTCCAGCGTATGGAAGCGAGATGAGAGCTCCTGTCGCACAGATTAAGCTGCATCACTTCATTGCCTGTCGAGGCTTTTTGGCAGCAGAGTGAGTTCCACATTGGGTCCCACTCAAGAGCTGGAGTAGATCAGTCTGCTGCTGAGCGTGTTACGGCTGATAAAGCTTTCAGAAGACAATTTCAGAGCTAATAAAAGCAACACGTTCTTTTTAGTAGGAGCTGCTTAAAGTCATCTTAGTGCTCCAGAATTAAGTCGTTGAGGGAGAACAATCCATGTGTCATTTGTTTTCTGTTATTTGAGCATAAAATGGGAAATCAGAAAATTATGTTTTCTCAATGTGTTTCGGAAATGAACACTGAGTTTTGATTTTAATTTAAAAAAGGCATGAACAAAAATTAGCATGCTCAAAACATAATTTTGTGTGATGGGATATTTTTGTGTGTGTATGAGACATTTCTAAACCAAGGGTACACAGTTAAAAGACCAATGTTGTAGAATGATGTTAAGCCACTGCGTGCTTTGTAAATAAATAAAAGAATTTTTGTGTTTTTGAAAGTTTTACGTTTCAAAATTAACTAAAATGCAACTACTTTTTTATTTTTAAAAACAGTAGACTAAAACTATTAATTATAGAAATTACAAATATGACTAAAACTAATAACTACTTTTTGTCTAAATGCTAAGACTAAATCCAAAGTAGCTGCTAAAATTAACACAGTGCAGGAGGCATAATTGAGTTCCAGAGAATGGAGTAATCCTACAGACGTGATGAGACAAGATTTACAGAATTCTTCCATCTCATGTTGCGTTACGGCCAATTGGATGATGACTGTTGAGTTTCTTGCTGAAAATGTGCCGAATTCTGATGTCACCGTGTCTCTGTCTTACATCAAACTACAGCTTGCATGTCACATTCACAGCAGATTTGCATGTGTAATGAAGCCAAACCGAAAGTGTTTGAGCTTGCAAATGCATATGGAAAAAGGATCTTTTTGCCTTAGAGGGTTAAATACAGGCTCTATTGTTGAATAATGCAGATGACAAAGGACTGGCTTTGGCCACGCTAATGCAACAGATAAGATCTCCATTTCCTGCAATCAAAAGCACTCTTTCTGCTTAGGCTATTATAAAAAGGCACTTACCCTCCTGTTTTCAGTCTCTCATCCTATTAGACATATAAGGCCTATTTATTTCCATTATCTAACGGTACACAGGAAACAGGCTTTATAGAAAATCTGCCCAAGTCATTTTGAGAGGTAAAAGGAGTTTCAGGGTCATGGTGCATAATTGAAATGTAGTCGGCACAGTTTTCAAACGCCAGATTATCTGAGACTTCTATTAGGTATTCCTCAAAATTTACGTTCCACATTTTTGGACATTGTATTCACTATAGTTTAGTGAAATATCCTGTAAAAAACTGTCTAAAATGACGTTCTAAGAGGTCTGAGCTTGTTTACAGTCGAGCCATTGACATTTTCTAAGAGTGTCAGTGATTAATTACACATTTAGTGAGGAGTGTATCGTCTGAAGTGCAATTAAAAATGCAATCTGAGATACTAAAATATTGTACTGGCAAATGACAAACGATATATACAAACGTGGACTTTGTCTTCCATTTATTCAATTTATTACATCTACATTAATGGCATTTAGCAGACACTGATATCCAGAGTGACTTCTATTTTCTAATTAAAAGGGCCAGCCTCTCTTGAGCAACTTGGGGTTATGTCAGGGGCACAACGTTTGTAGTTCTGGCAGCAGGATAGAGCTGAATTTGAACCTACAACCTCTTGTTCCCTAAGCATATAAGTACCAAAGTTCCAAAGACCCTGTGTTGAAGCAGGGCCTCATCTCTTAGCCAGCATCTGAGAGTCAGTTAGTCTTTTCTGAATCTGACAAACTAATGGTGCTTTCCCCTCTGCAAACAAATGGTTTTCCATTTAATAAAGTGACGTATCCCTGAGCCGTACCTGTGCTGTCTTGACTCTCTGCTTGATGTCATGACCAAAACACACAGCTGTTTGGACTGCAATACTCCTTTTTGAAATATGGACATGAAAATAGACATAGTGGTACCTTTACAGGTCTGGGATATGAACTGGGGGCAACTGCCACTACGGTTACACTACCACTGCCATAAAGCCCAATGTGATTTTCACAAGGTTGGTTTCCTGCGCCAGGGACATACCAGAACTGCCCTGAGATCAAATAGGCCTCACTGCTCACACAGGGTGGAAAGCAAAGAATTGCAAACAAGTGCTGTTAGACTTGAAAACAAGTACACAAACATACTTAGGTATGGCATGGTTCCTGTTTTCCTATGGAAATGTGCTATAAAAGTTAGCTGTTGTATTGCACACAGAGAAAGATGGACTATTAGCTGTGTGTGAGCTCAGGATTCTGGTTGCAGTGTTGCGGTTGGCAAGTGACGCTGTGCAGTGGTGCTTTGCCGAGCTAAATGGGGTGGCTGATTGAAAGATTGGCGTCTCTGGCCGGAAGTGGCAGAGCGTTGCCGTGGAGCTGCATCTGAAGTCAGGCATCCAAAAAAGGCTTTAGACTGCTCTGGCCATCCAAATGACCAAGGATAGAGCCCATATCCGAGGAGATTACCTTTTGGAACATTCAAGCATGGTGTGAGGGAGAGAGAGGGAGGGGATGGAAAGAGAGAGAGAGAGAGAGAGAGAGCACTTATCTCTGGGCAATTACCCTCCCGCACACAATGAATAAAATGAAAGATAGCCCAACGATCTGAGGTCTGGCAAATTGCAGATAAGAAGCAGGGGATCAGATATTACTAGCCCCAGATAGTTCCATCCGCAAATATGATGTATTAGGTGGGCAATATTCGACTGGAATTTTATGCTTGACAAGATCAAGGCTCAGCTGTCTTGCTGGGGCCTGTGTTTAATTAAGTCCTATAACCGCCAGGGAACTTGTCCACACTGCTTTGTACATGTGATCAGCTGCACTGCAGAAATAATTCTGTCACTGAATTCTTTCCACTATGGGGATATTATAAGTAGACTGGTAAATAGTAGAATAAAATCTGTTGAAGCGACAAAAGCTTCTCGTGTTACTTGTGTTACACCAGCAAAGAACTGGCCTAGTTTGGTGAGGAACCTGGTTCCAATCAGAAACAAGTTCCCGTTTCCAGTTTGTCACCACAATGCTATGTCATCAAAGGTTGAGCACATTGCTTACTTGCAGAATCTCCTAATTTTGCTGAAACTATTCAGCCAGATCTAACAGATTCATGTAATGAATCTGGGTATCATAGACCAATACAGATGACATCTCCATGTGTAATAATTTTAAAAGTTTGCAAGAACATCTCCATTTTCATTTTTTGGCAGAACTGATTTATGATTGCTATAAAATCAGTAATATTTTTTTATATAGACTGTGTAAAAGTGGATGGTCAGACGGCAACGTAGAAACGTTTCTGCTCACTCATCGTGTCGGCATGATTCACACTTCAGCTCGTACTGTTTTCTGCTTCCTAGTTCGAAACTAATATATTTGGTCTAAACATTTAGTTTGAGAATCGTGACAGAACCGGCTGTCAAGAGCATTAATAAACCAGTTTTTTCATGATCATTTGCTGGGTCTTGCCAGTCAAGCGCACTAAAGATTTCTCAAGATGGTTTGCTGTTCTGGCACTACAACCACCTTACAGGAGCTCCCCAAACACCTTCTAACCATATTGGTCAGAGATACCACTCAAGAAAAGTTACTGCATTAAATTGAACATTCAATTTTTTATTTTAGCACACTTCTTAGTAATGCCACATTATTTTACTGAACATATCTGCTCTTGACATCAAGCTTTTAGTAATGTTTTCCCACATAAGTAGATCTAATCAACAAGTGTGGAAGTGAGTGATTATTTGTCATTGTGAATACACCACAGTACAGCACAGTGACCTTTGCATAAGACCCATATATGAAGGAGCAGAGCTTTGGGACGGTACCTTGCTTATCAGTACCTCAGTGGTAACTTTACTGGATTCAAACCTGCAACTATCTGATCACAGGATGAACACTCTAACCCCCACAAGTGTCATTCAAAAGAAAGAAGAAAGCCTCCAGAGCTATGAGGCAAAGCTCAGTAACACTCAACACAAAAGATATTTTACAAGCCCACAGCAAAAAAAAACATATACGCCCTTAAAGTCCAATATCTTTAAGAAGGTTTGCCTCCAAAACCAGTTTACAAGGTTCTTCAAACACCTCTTAATCTTTAAACCATGTTGACCGAAAATATGACATCCATAGATAACAAGTACCAAGAAAAGTTGCTTCTTTTTACTGATGATAAAAGTTATTGCACTGAATAGTTTGAAAGATAGAAGAACTTTACCTACTTTTAACAACTCTTTAAAAAGCTATTAGCCCACTGTTCCATACTTTTTTGCTGATCTGTTCTTCTCTGATCTTCTCTAAAACCAACTTTCTTGGATGCCCTTTTGTTTTCCATAAAATTTGTGCAGTTGCTAATGGTTTAAGGACCTGTGCAAATGGAAGGGACTTTCTGTCTTATTGTGCTGCATTGTTGCTGGCTGTGGGTTGCACATGAAAGCGAGTCAGCGGCAGGGAGCAGATGAGAAACCGGTGTGACGTGAGTGTTGGGTTTCAGGAAGACTTTAATTAGAATCATGGCAAAGTGCCCCAAGGGCCAGCGCAAGGCTCACTTTCTTTTCATTCGGCCGTTGTTGTCTTTATGCTCACATTGTTTTGCCTCATTATTTTCCGAAACTACTCCAAAGCGTGATAATGATGCCGTGCGTCCGCCGAGAGAAAAACAAGCTCAGCCCGAAATTTCACCCACTCAAACCAGGCAGCTATAAAGACATTGATGTTAAATGCACAGCTTGTTAAAAGGTTGACTGCGGTTTAACTTGTCATTCTAAGCAAAGAGATAAGCTAGAAGTTACCCTTAAACATGCTCCTGGGAACGCTAATGCCTGTTTGAGACATAATACAGTATGTAACATGGGTGAATGTTGGAACAACGCTTATCGCTCAGTTAATGCTCTTCTTATCTGGCATAAATGTTTAAATGTATTGAGACAAATTTATATCTAATAATCAGCATATAGACAAATCATAATCTGACATTGGTGAGAAACAGCATTACATTTGACTGTACATATTTATTCTCCACATCAAGCTTTGGGTTAATGATAGATGGTTATTGTAGATGTTAATCGAAAGAAACTTACTTCAAGCAGTGATGCTCACCAGTCCAGGTTTAGTGGCAAGTCTTAGCTTGAATACAACCCCTTACAAAAAGGCTTCTGGCAACCAGTTGCCGTTAACCAAATTTGCAGCAAGGTCATATTTTCCACAGGCAAATTAGGTTTGTGGCAAACTTGTGGTGGACTTCTAGCAGACTTTGTTGAAAACTTATGCCCCCGGTAAATTTGTCACCAAATGTTAACTACAAGTTTTTTTTGGCAAATCACTGGCAAATACATTTACCGCTAGTGGCAATTTGTCATTGTTGCCAGAACATTGCAGCAAGTTTGCAACCTGTAGCTGGCAATGGCAAACTTGTGGAAACATGTTCTGGCAAACTCCACCACAAGTTTGCTGCAAACCTGCCACAAACATTTTGTTTTTGTAAGGAAATCCAGTCTGATTTTAAGTTAAAACCAGCATTCTTTCATTAGCTACATCTTCCAGTCTGCTTATAACATTGCATTGCTATATCTAAGGAATTCAAAGCACATGTTCTGTACATCATCTATTACTACACAATATTAGCACTAAATAGTTATGTGATCATTTTATAAAGGCTTATGCAATGCAGTATGAAACAGCACAACATGAAACACAACCATGATGCAACTGATTTTCATTCTCCTGTTATTTAGCCAAAATAAAACAATTAACTATAAAGCTTGCATTAAGATAACTGCTTAACCTTCTGCCCTTACGTAATTCATAAACCTGAATATTGTAGTCACATGCCATAACACTTAAAGGCAGCTATTATTTGACATCAAGTGACTAATTTTTTTGTGATTTCATATGAATGAATGTGACCACTTTAAACATGAATATTGAGGAAAAGCTCAATCTAGTGTGAAGCAAGAAAACTCAACAGAAAGGAGCATTGTGCTGGCCACATATTCCAGTTCCTAAATGCTTTGCATATAATACTTTTGCATAATATTTTTAACAAAAGAGCATTATGCATGGCTCCCTAACCAGCTGCAGCTGTGGTAAACACAGTCGGCTTTTCCCCAGCCTGTACGAGACGGCGTTTTGCAGCATGTGTGGAGGTAGGGGGGCTTCTCCATAGGAAGTTCCTTGCAAACAGACTACACCCACTTTTTCAACCCCATTTGTCTTGTTAATGTGCCCCACTGATTACCTGATTGCACTAGATGACTGTGGAGAAATCTGATTGCGTGAAATTATACAGAGCCAAAAAAAAAGTTGTTCTTGGGGAGGGGCGGTGACACGGATCTGGGATGCTCATTGCCATCGTTTGACTGCAGCCCCATGAAATTTGGCCTCATTGATTTCAAATCAGCAAAGTGCCACCCATAATTGTAATGGGAGCCGACGTTGGCCGAGCCGCTCCATTTTAGAACCCAACTCTCCGGCTGTGCAAACTTTGAAGCTTGAGCTGTGCACCAATGGCATCACGCTCCGTTAATTGTACAGCATTCTGAAGAGTTGCTGCGATTCCTTCACACTCGCGAAAGGATCGAAAGCATTGGCCTTTCACAGTGTTCTTTTTCTAGTCAATCATTTGCTTACTTGAAATGGATTTACAAAAGACCTAGGCGTGGTCAAGTGCTTGCACAATTTGTACAACAAATTTGAATTAATATACAGTATCTTGCAATATAGGCTATATGTCTAGCCTTTTTATACCCTTTTTAAATTGGTGCCATGTTGTCTCATCTCACTGTATAATCTGTATAGTTAAGATGACCGACTGTAATATTTAATTTGGAATTTGATCAAAACTACACTTGAAAAAAAATGTTTATTAGCTTCACACTCCACCGTTACAATGTGATGAATCTCTGATCCAAATACAATCCTTTATAAAAAGGCAAAACAGTTGCCGTTAACCTTTGGCAATATTGTCAAATAAGTCATATTTTCACATACAAATCTGGTTTGTGGCAAATTTGTTGGGGGACTTCTACAAAACTTTGTGCATCTGGCAAATTTGTCACCAAATTAATTTATTCATTTATTCATCATCCGAACCGCTTAATTCCTACCAGCTTAACCTGGGAACTATGGGCGCAAGGCGGAGACCAACCCTGGTGCAGAGAACACACTCACAAACACACTCTCATTCACACCTTACAGGGCCAATTTAGAGTTGCCAGTGAACCTATATTGCATGCTTTTGACTGTGGGAGGAAACCAAACACCCACGCGAACACAGAGAGAGCATGCAAACTCTACATAGAAAGGCCCACATACTAATTAAGTTTGTTGCAAATTGTGGTGGCCTTCTAGCAAACTTTGTACAGCTGGCAAATTTGTCACCAAAAGTTCACTATTTGTTTGTCATTACTGGCAAATTGTTTTTGTAAATCACTGAAAAATACATTTGCCACTAGTGGCAATTTGTTATTTTTGCTAGAACATTGCCGCAAGTGTGCCACTAGTGACTGATAATGGCAACTTGTGGCAATACATTCAGGAAAACTCCACTGTTCGCCACACATTGACCCCATGTTTACCACAAACATTTTGTTTTTGTAAGGGATTTATATATTGTGCATTAGACTGTGTCTGAAAGAAAAGAAATGAAAGAAAAAAATGTCTGATGATAAATCTGCTCCATTAATATAATGTAAGAATCACTTTTAGGAAATGAAACCATTAGTACATTAAGTTATTGTGATATGCAAACACATGTAAATACTCTTCTACACTAAAACACACAAGGAAGATGGAGTCTTTGAAAGTTTATATGAACAAACACGATGGGAAGAGGGTTGGCTTAAAACAGTCCTGTACATAATCTTTTTTTTGTATCTTGAACTTTTCATTTTACCAGTTAGAAAATACATTTTTAGAAATTATTTTTTGCCTTTTTTCAAATAAACCTTATTGACTAGAATAAAACAGCAGCCTTGTGGATGGCTTCACACACTAAGACATTCAATACTAACATAACGTTCATCGAATTGCTTTTATGTCAGAGCTGTGTGCTGAATAGAGTGCTGGTTGTTCTTCATTGTCATTAGTCTTTTTTCATTTTATGTCGAAGTGCAGTGAAAAGCGGGGCAGGGGAAGGGGGGGGAGCGAGGTAGACTGAAAAGCCAGCAGCTATTAGCTGTCCCTCACACGTCTCTGAAGTTCAGCTCCCAGAACACTGGCAAATAAGAAGCATGAATACCATACTGGCTTTGACCCAAGCAATGTACTAAATAGTGTGGTGATACCATTGGTGTGATATTATTTTGATAATGGTATCTAGTATGGAAGTGCACAGTTCAATCCTCCCTTTCTCCAACCTTTTTGTAGCCGTCTTTCACTATATTGCTTTTCTCCTCATTTTCTGACTTTCAGGCAAATCAATTTCCTCAGAAAGGAAAACTAAAGCCATTCAAGGTCTGAGAAAGATGTGTTTCGGTATTCGGGAGAATAGCAGGCATCGATTTTCATTTGTTAATACGTTTAAAATGGATAAAAATCATGCGCTGAGAGGAATAGAGAAAGAAAGAAAAAATATGGTGTGACTTGCAAACGCAGCGGGTGGCATTTGAGCGCTGGGAGCTCGGTCAGGAACATGTGCCTCATAGAAATCTATAGCAGCCAGTGGTCCTGCTCACTTCATTAATTAACTTTCTATTGATCTGATGCTCCGTGCTTTCGAATCGTTGTTTCTGAGCTCACCGGCTCGGCTCCCTTTTTATCTCGCTATAACACTTCCACTAAAGCGGGAGACTGCTGAGTTATTGTAATAGACACACATGCAGGAAAGGGCTAAATTAGCAGCATACAGAGGGTGTATTATCCAAATCAGACCTTTAATTGAATGGGGAGATCACTTTATAATGAAGATCTCTGTGCATCACCTCATCACATGAATTCTTTTAACACCAAAGAAACAACAGAGTAGAATCTTGTCATTTTTAGAGTGGTAAATGTCATTCACTACTGATTTGACAAATTGTAATTAACATGGCTGTGCTAAATTTTAGTCTTTTGCCTGAAGACACAATTTAATTAAAGTTGGATAAAAGTAATGACTGAAAGTTGACTAAAATGAACTGCTTTTCAAACTTTCTTGGAATAAACAGAGCACTGTAGAAATCAGCTGATGGCCACAGAGTATTGTGATCCTCAGACTTGAACCAACTCATATTTCCCTACAGTAAAACTGTGGAATCCACCACTAAACATCAAACTAGATAATATTCTCAAGTGTCCTACAGTTCTGTGTGGAGTTTGCATGCTCTCCTTGTGTTCGCGTGGGTTTCTTCTGTTTGTTCCCATGTTCCAGGAGCATGCGGCGTAGGTTGATTGGCGACTCTAAAATTGGCCCGTAAGGTGTAAGTGAGAGTGTGATTGTGTGAGTGTATGTGCCCTGCGGTGTGTTGCTGCCTGCCCAGGGTTGGTCCCCACCTTGGGCCCGTAAGTTCCCGAAATAGGCTCCCGTCCCCCACGACCCTGGTTGTGATTCAGCGGTTTGGATAATGAAGGAATGAATGAATTGTAGACTTTTAATATATTTTCTATATATTTTATCTTACGCTTTAGTTTCTTGTGCTGTTTCTTTAACTTTCAATTTCTATTTTAATTTAAATAACCTTCCCATAGTAGCCACAGTTACCCCACGATATGTGCATTTGCAGTTTAAAGTATAAATGTCTATTTTAGGTTCTTGTAATGTTTCTTTAATGTAATTTGTTTGTTAATTTCTTTATTCACAGTCTTGCATTTCACTGTGTTAAACTTATAACAGTATAACTATGTATGTGAGAAATAAATAATCTTGAATCTCAAAAGGGCAGTCTGCATACTTGAGTTGTGCTATATGTTCCCGTTATTTTCCATTCACTGTTAGTCACATTAGAATCTTTGAATGATTAGTAAAACTTGGAGGGCTATTTTCTTGAACATGGATTAAACCTACTCTTGGACTAAATTGCAGTACTAATAGATATTCTCAACTGAGTCAAAGTTAGTCTAGGCTTAAGCTTAATCGTAGTCCAAAAAACTGGCCCGAAATGTAAATCTTGAGCTCAATATGTATAAAGTCAGACTCATTCTGTAAGACTGTTTGCATTAAGATGTCTAAATGTTAGGGAAAAATCTCAAATTAAGGTGGAGGAGCGAAGGCCTTTTACAGCTTTTTCCTCTATGAGGGAATGTCTCAGGCCAACTGAACCGCTGAACTTTCAGCCACCTGCAAAAACTTCTAATAAAACCATCACCAATGAAGGAATCTTTGGCAGGGGGGTGAGGCAAGAAGGAGGAGGAGGGGAGGAAAAAAAAGTTAACACAGATGTCTAAATAAGAGTGCGAATGATTCATTCGTCCGAGATTAGCGTCCGTCTCCAACGGCAACTTTCCCAGGAACCAGGGAACTCGCCGCCTTTTATTACGGGCGCCGGATTGTCATCAGAAATTGATTTTCTCTCTGAAAGACAAATTGAATCGCATATGAAATACAACAAGACGGACAAGAAAGTGCCTGTCTTTCCACTCTCCTCCTCCTCCTCCTCCTGCCTCTCTCTCCCCTCCATTTCTCATTGCCACTTCTCCTCATCTCCCTCTCTCTCTTTCTCTCCTTCTCTCCCCCCCGTTCTTTTCAGGCCGTCCCCCCTCGTCTCTTGTATCTGAGTGATCTGGAGTGTTCAAACTTAAATTAAGATCTGTGGCAAGATACACGCTTAAGAACGGTTCCCATAGCTACCTCTCACACGGTGTTGTGATTGCATTATAATCCGACAGTAATCAAATCTAAATGAAACAGGGATGATAAGGATGCTATTTTCAGGCTGTGTGTGTGTGTACGTGTGCGCAAGGGAGTGTGCACATGCATTTGGATGTGTGTGTAAGTGTGTGTGAGAGTGTGATGCCATTTTCACTCAGGCCTGATTTTTTTTATTACCTCCCAATCAGCTCAGTCTCCCAGCAGTCTTTTTCATTACTTTGGGCCATTGTTTTGGACAAACACAGTTGTAATGAGCTGTAAGAAGAGGAGATTAGCCTGGTCAAATGACACGGTCTGATTGAAGGGATTTTGCGCGCACACACACACACACACACTCACATTCTCAGTGCAACCAAGCCATGCTTTCTCCACAATCCCTTATATGTCTATTGGAATTTCTTTGAACAATCAAAGCAGAGCTTTGATCAGTTAATTTTCCGATCATTTGTGGATTTGATTTTTATTAAAACCATTACACAGTTGAGTGCATGTCACTTTCAGTCTGTGAAATCTTTCTTTTTTGCCATCTAATCTGGTTTTTAAAATCAGTGATAGATATACTAGTGAACGTGGTGGAGAAACAGGAGCCATGCTTTTTAATGTTACAGACATAAGGCTTTGGAGCCAAATAGAGATGGTTAAGCCTGTGTTCAGAAAGTAAAATTCCTACTCAAAACACTCAATCAAACAGACACAATATTCCTGACAGTTAATGAAAGCTTATAAATTTTAGTCGGGTACACCTATAACTGAGTTTTGCTAAACCACATATGGTTGACTCTATGAGTACTAGTGAGCAGTGTTGGGTATGTTACTTCCAAAATGTAGTACATTATAGATTACTAATTACTGTTATTTCAAAGTCATTCTTTACATTACAATATTAATGAGTTACACGACTCTTGCATTACTTTTGAGTTACTTTCACCAAAATAAGTGTGGAAGTAGGACTTCGCATTGTAAAATGCTAAAATGTAGTTAACTGCAGTTCATTCTACATCCAGTGGAGGGCGATGTCATGTAGCATAACGACTGTAGACATACACTCTTGAGGAAATAGCTTTTATTCAGCAAATGTCTCTCTTGTGCCAAAGGTTTCGCGGTGTTGGTGATTTTTTAAATAAAAATCAAATAGCACTACATTTTGTGTAAAAGTTTGTTGTAATGTACAGTACTGTGCAAAAGTTTTAGGCAGGTGTGAAAAAATGCTGTAAACAAAGAAACCCCAGTCTGCTTTGAAATCTTTGTCTGGGTGAGACCTTGCTGATGCAGTATAACTACCTTGTGTCTTGTTGTTGTGCTCAATCTTGCCATGACATGAAACTGTCTTCCACAACCTCACCTTGGTAGCAGAGTTTGGCTGTTCCTCACCCAGTTTTAAACCTCCTACACAGCTGTTTCTGTTTCAGTTAATGACTGTGTTTCAACCTACATGTGACATTGATGATCATTAGCACCTGTTTGGTATAATTGGTTGATCATACACCTGACTATAACCCTACAAAATCCCTGACTTTGTGCAAGTGTACCTATAAGAATTGATGCTGGTTTGAAGGCAAAAGGTAGTAACACCAAATATTGATTTGATTTAGATTTTTCTTTTGTTCGCTCACTTTGCATTTTGTAAATTGATAAAAATAATCATTATTTATTTTTTGAAAGCATTCTTTGTTTACAGCATTTTTTCACACATGCCTAAAACTTTTGCACAGTACTGTATATTACTGAAATTTGTAATGAGTATAATATAACTGAATATTGATCAGTAATGCCTTACATTATGCATTAATCCCAACACCGCTAGTCAGGTAAATCTACGTCTCATATCTGTAGGATGAAAATCTAATTTAGGAAAGAAGAAGTCCCTCAACAGAGATTAACATTTTTAAATAATTCATACCTACTCATGCACACAACAGGTCCCATATTCTAAATTTTTTCAACAAGTTAAAATAGGTCTATGAGCTCCACTAAACATGTCTCTGGAGTAGTTTGCTGAAAATACCTCTCAGATTAGGCATTTTCACCTGCTTTTTACTCCTCTATTTCAGTCCCTTTCAGAACAGGCTGTTTCTCATTAGTTTGTCTAACTACATTAGTAGTTTCTCAACACGGGGAGTGTTTACCTCACGTGAAAATAATCGACATGGCAGCTGCTAACAGACCATCCACACAGCCAAACATGTTCAACACAACACTCCGCCGGTAGACTTCTTCATTGTGATTCCTACGTTAGCGTTTGCGAGAAAAACATGGCGGATCAGGAAGCGCTAACAGTTACCTGGTGGGGGGAGGTTCTCAGATATGAGGGTGGAGTTATTCAAATGGCTCTTACTGTGATGTAGGAGTAGGGGAAAACTAACATTTGGAAATTAATACTAACACAATTGACCTTTCTTTTTAATCAAACTTACAGGGTGTGTAGAGGAAGTACAGACCCAAATGGATGTCCAAAGAACAGAAAATGTGATTTTCTTCATAATATGGGACATTTAATGTTTATATTTTCATTCATTCTTTCTGTCATTGATTGATGGACATAACATCTTTTTGGGTCTGTGCAAACACAAAGTAACAATATATGTCTGTGTTTGACACTCTAAATCTGAACATTTTGGCCTGTGTCTCTGTCTTAGATGATGCAGATATATAACTGAAGTCTTCTGTGTTCTGACCCCGCCATTTCTTGGGAACCTATGCCTCATCTGCTCTATCTTGTCTCTAAGCATTCCAAAAGCTTTGGGAAGGGTGCGAGCGAAGAATGTGTTTCTGTCAGTAGTCAGTAATTACAGCCTTATTTGGAAAGTTTGGTTTCAAAGGCTGGTTTTCTTTCAAAAGTGTGTTAGCGCTATGATTGAAATGTTTTTCCGTCTGCACCCGTGATGAAAACCTCTTTTGGAGCAGATTTGCTAAATGAACTAAAAGATTTTTCTTTTAACAAAACCTGGGATTATAGTCACTTGTGTCAGCAAGTCTAATTCCGCTGAGCTGTCATGTCCACAGCTCGTATGAGAGAGAGAAAGAAAGAAAGAGGCGAAATTGACACACCCCCTGGGCAGACTTGGGACAAACAAGGCCTGTGTGTGAGTGTGTGTGTGTGTGTGTGTGTGTGTTTGAGTGGCGCCTAACATCCATATGTCCATCATCCTCCTTCCCTGCCCTTAGCCACTGATCTACAGACACAGTCACGCTCAGAGTGAAGCCCCCTGTCCTGCGGAAACAATGCCTCTCTTTCATACCAACCTCATTTAACGGGCATTAAAGAGCCGAGGAAGTCATATTTTCTCATCTTTTCCTGCTCTAGAGGATCTTGGTGACAACATGAAGGGGAAGAAGGGATGAGAGGAGATGAGAGAAGATGTTCAGCATGGAGACTCCCAGGGTGGGAAACAAACTCCAGCACAAGCTTTGCAGTTTTTTTTGTTAAAAAAAAAGACTCCTAGATTGGTTTTGTGGAACTTTGGGGTAGTTAACCCTGATTCCTTTTTGTGAATGTGCACTTGTTTGTCAGACATGAGATTGAATTCTTTTTCTGAGCAAATAATTAAACCTTACAAAATGGCAGAAGCCATTAATTAAACCCTTTCAAATTGAAGAAAAAGACATTTTCCAAAAGAAATCAGGTCTGTTTCTACAATTTTACATTCCTTTTTAGTGGCCAAAGTCGAATTAATCTCATATTACCGTGATCCAAAAAACAATGTATTCTTTATTAACAAAAGTTTGATCACAGTAACTAACTCTTTTACTCTCAAGTCATCGTTTCTGTCTGCTGTGATATTTTTTAAATGTCATTGTGAACACAGCACAGTACACAGTGCACAACAACGAAATGTAATCTCTGCATCTGACCCATCCGTGAAGATGATCGGATCAGATATTTTTGACAGCGCTTGGGGAGCAGTGCTTGGGAATGGTACCTTGCTCATGAGTACCTTAACCAGTGGGCGACTTGAACTGGCGACCCTCTGATGGCAGGGCGAACATCATTACGCTACCAACTGCCCCGACAACTGAACCAACACTTGTTTCATAAGTGAGAAAACAAGTTCATCCAAACAGTATTTAGCATGTGGCCCAACACCTGTTCAGACACTTGCAAATTGAGTCTCAATCCACCATTAGTCATATTCACTCACATTTTATGACCATCCACCTAATATTGAGTAGGTCTGTGGTTATGCAGCTCCACCTTTCTATCAGTACCAATGTTAATGTTTTTGCCAAGGTACTGTCCTGAAGCAATGCTCTCTGGGAGCTGTCCATCAGCTGCCCACTGGTCCTTCATAGATGGGTCAAATGCAGAGGTCACATTATGTTGTGGTGCACTGTGCATTGTGCTGTGTTCACATTGACAAATACCTACCTTTTTAAAGTCTTGAACACTCTGTGACCTGCGCTCACATTTTGAGAGCCGAACAGACTTTTTATTTTGTCTTTCTTTTTCAGGTCCCCTAAAAGAGAAGTCTAACAAACAAAGTGAAAATGTTGTCCACTAAGTGAAAATATGAACATTATTGCATCGTCATTGACATTGATCATCATTGATATTACAGCACAGTTTAAGGTACGGGTAGACACTGATCCCTGATCATTCCAATTTCACTCCTGCCAAGATTCCGTTTTGAAGGTCACGTGTCTGTGTCTCGTGTGCCCTTCTCCAAAACCGCTCGACCACCTTTTTTCTGCGTTCCATGCTGCAGCCGAACCCCCCGAAAGGTGTCGGCGTGAGTATAAAAGATAAAAGCGGCCCTTGAATGAAGTGGGGCCACAGCCAAGTGAAATATGCCCCCAATTACTGCAATGGGTGTACAGGCCTAATAAAGTGAGCGTCCCTGCAAGACGCCTGCGCTCCATAATGGAGCCGGGCTAATTTGCTTTGACTGATGATTTTTTGTCTCCCGTCGCGCTGGGTTGAATAATTATGAAATTTATCACAAGACATAGTGACTCATTAAGGATTAGCGAGCTTTCATTAGAGTGATGTTGTTCTGAAGGCCGTGCCTGCACTGATCAACATAATTATGGGCCCTACGGAGAGAGGGCTCAGCAAGGTGTGTGTGTGTGTGCGTGAGTATGTGAGTGTGGGTGTGTATGAGTGTGTTTCTACCAAAGAGCTCAGTATATTACTATTATTGCAGATGCCTTTTCCTCCTAAAATCTTACTTGAAGTTTTGTGATGTTTTGGTTTCACAAATTAAGCCACAATTTATGATTCACACACTCTTACAGTTTGTTGGGGAGCAGTTGACTAAAATTAGTGACATTACTAACTTAAATTCTTTAGTAGCTTATCAAAAATGAGAATTTTTTCTCTACAAAGCAACATTTTCAACTACTAGGTGTTTCTGACTGGTGTGTAGCAGTGACATCTGATAGGCTACTGTGCCCAGATGATGTATAATTATTACATCATAGTGCACTTTTGGCAGCTGCAAGATGAAATCGGAGGATTGAAACCACCTTGGCGAAGATGGAAGCGTATGTCTCTCAACAGCAAAATACACCGAACTTACATATTTGAGTGTAACATAGACAAACTGAAAACCTAAACATTGTCTGCCGCCAAAATTGTCGTAAAACCTTAGTGTGATATGACTTTATGTTTTGATAAAAATATATAGACTGCAGAATATAGAGATATGTAAAATATAGAAATATTTCTTTTAACATCACTTTTGACATTTGACATCATGCGCAAAAACATACTTCACTTCCAGAAAGTCTGAATGCAGCTCATTTTAAAGGCCAAAATGAGTCCAAAATTACCAAAACTTTAGTATTTCTTCATTTTCAATTGACCTGAAAATATTTTTTTCTATTTTATAATGTTACAAAAGAATCAATGTGGAAATTATAAATATAGAAAAATGAATAGTTTATCAAATAATTTTATTCTGTATCCAGATGGATACCAAATGGATAACAGCTTAAAGAGAAGCGATTTCCACATTATAGATATGTAAGGGAGAAATATTGAATAAACATGTTTAATGTTGCTTAGTCTTTGCCTGTTCCACTTATTTGTCATGTGGTTTAAAACGTGCATTGGTCCGGTGTCGGTCTTGACAGACTCTGGTCTTGGCCTTGGTCTTAATCTTGTCTCGCTCTCGGTTTAGGTGGTCTTGAACCCAACTCTAGTAGTTAGCGACTTTTGCTCTGTAACTTGTTGCCTAATTAACCACTATTATAAACAGTCGCTTGGCTTAGCTACTTTTGATCGTAAGCAGCTTGTACCTTAAAAAATCTACAGTTTTAATTAACTTCCTCAACACCGCAAGTACATTCATTCCTTTCTTCAAAACTCGCGCCTTATTTTTCTTCTCCAATCCAAGCATGACATTTGTAATATCATAGAAAGAATAAATATTATAGTGGTTAAAGGTTCAACATATCAAGATTTTTTGAGGTATTAATATTTTTGTGCTGCAGGCCCCCTGAACGAGTCGGTGGTGACCAGCTATTGGAACATGACCAACAATGAATTTATGGACATGTTTAATTAAGCCTAAATTTATTTACAGACAGAATCGTAATATGCAAAATGATTTGGCTTAATTGCAAGATATGAAAACAAGTTTATCCAGAAAACAGAGGACTTCCAGGCCCTTGGACACAAATACACACACACACACACACACACACTAGATAGTTTGCGTCTAATCTAACAAATTAGGCTGCAACGCTGCGAGTTGCCAATTATCCAACGGCATGCATGAAAAAACAGTTTTATCATTGTTTACAACAATGTAATTACAAACAAGCCTTGCCGAATAAATGATCTCAGAGACTAACGTATGAGGGGCTCTAATCGCGTTTTAATGGCATACATAATGTATAATTGCACGGCCAAGACGGAGAGCAGAATTCCTGATGAAGTTTCTCCCAAATGTTTAGCTTTGCAAACGCTGGCCGATTAATTCTGGTTCTGTGTCTGTTTTTTTTTTCTTTTCAAGTGCACTGTGCTATTTGTAAGGGAATTATCTATTAGTATTTAATTAAGCTCCATTTTTTCTTGTTCTCAGCTGACAAAAGATTGATCAAAGCGATCGATAACAGCGTATTAAAGAAATGACTTCAGTTTTTTCAATCTGGAGAGTTTGGAAAATACTGATTTATCTTGTAATGTGCCACTTAATATTAATGTACTGCACCACCCAGTGCCACAGCTGTGTTACCTGCTTGGAGAGACATTAAAGATCGGATGTTTTAAAATTAAATTCTTTGAAAAGTTCTATTTGTAAAGATTTAATTATTCTAGAATGATTGATGACTCTGTAGGGGAGTGCATCTGCATGGAAAATCATAATGGTGAAACATCTTTCTTGAATTTTATTCATTAACTATTAAATAAGAGTACATTCTCCTAGAATTCCCTGGATCAGCCATAGAAAATTTATTTTATTAGTCTTGCTTGACATTGTAAGTTCAGACAAGCATCACAATGGCAATTTATGAAATGATATATTGTGCAGATCTACTTTAAGTCATGAATCTGGGGTTTCTGCAGCTCTAAATACTCAATTTTCACATTTCTCCTGATTTAGTTCAACTAATCAGCTAATTATGAAGCTCTTCGTGAACTGTCAGGGTGCTTCTGATTGAACACACTCAGGATGTGTTTTTGTCAGGCACAAGCATGAGAGGTTTAGTGTGGCAATCCCTTAAGACTGAAGTGGAAATAACAAATTTTAACAAATTTCCTGACATGGACGAGTGTAGTAATTGTAATCGTGGAAGAAGGCAAATATTCTCAAATGCTATTTAATGTTCCTAAAACAGAGACAATGAATATGAATCATGCCAAAGACTCTGATCCTACTTACTGAAATAGACGGTTGTAGAGTTCACATTTCCAGAGGTGGAAAAGGTCTGGTTCAGAGTAAAATTCCTGACAGATTTTTTTTTAAACCATTCTCAATTAAAGATGCACCTGACCATAATGGTTATTTTTGGGGTGATAATAATCCTAACAATCAAAGCTCATGTATAATTTTAAGATAAACCCACACTCCGCCTAACATTCCCATTCGAGTTCATTAATAGTTAGCTACATTTACACCTGAAATATTTTTGGCCAGGTGAACCTTTAATTTAAGAAGAAAACAAGTTAGAAAGAAAACCTGGCAGATATTTTACTTTTTGAAGCTGGAGTTTTCCACCTCTGTCCTTTTTTAGTCATTTTAAAACCTGTAATCACTTAGAAGTATCCAAAGTACATATATACTATACTCAAAAAGGAGTACAAATGCTTATATAAAAATACTCTGGTAAAAGTGCAGTTTTGACCTATTTATAACATGTAAATATAACATAAAAAGCACAGGCTCTAAAATGTACAAAATATAAGGCATAAAAGCATAAAATAGCCCCAGTGTAACTTTAATTTTTGATACAAAGCATGGCCAACCATTTATTCATGGCTTTAATTCCACAATTTTCCACTTCGGTCCTGAGGGATCCTTACACTAAACTACGTGATCATGTTTGTGTGTGACAAAAGCACATCCTCAGTGTTTTCAATCAGAAGCAGCCTGATAGTTTAAGAAAAGCTTCATAATTAGCTGATTAAATCGAGGGTAATATGAAAGTTAGGATTACAGGGACAAGAGATTCATGAGATTCACGACTAAAGTACAATTTATCGTTTCAACATCGTTATATGTCTTCACTTCCATACTCGTTAGTTGTGTTTTTTAATCTTTCTCCAAGTTGCATCTTTTATACAGTCTGTTTTAACAGGTTTAAAATGAAATTAGTTTTGGTATTGATTATTAATAACATCATTAACATTCTGCTCAATATATTAGCCTGTTTTGATGTAATGATGAGAGAGTACAGAAGTTTGGATTGGAAAAGTGGGAAAGTTGTCAGAGTAAAAGTAGAAAGTTGTCAGAAAACTAAAAACTCAGGTAAGTGCAGCTGCCTGAAATTTGCACTCAAGTACAGTAACAAAGTATTCATAATATCATTATCAGCTTATTTTTTCTATCATGTTGTGGATGTAGTTCTGCCTTCTGAGGAACCCAAATCCTTCAGGTATGAAACGCAATTCAACGCAGACAACATATTGCAACATTGTACTATGAGTAGTAATACATTTGCTCAAAGTAAATGATTCTCCTAGCATTTACTCTACCAGTTTCAAATTAATGATGCAAACTTTATTTTGACAATCCCCATGTGGGCATTGCTACAGTATTATATGCTTTAATTTATTGGTTTTACATATTTAATGTGTGTTAATTCAAATTGTTGTGCTGTTTCTCCATCTGCTCCGCTTGAAGAGACGCTATAGGACATCAAAAGATCAGACATTGGGGGTCTGTTTTCCACTGGGGTCTGACAACACTTGCTTCCTTCTTTGATTGTGTGAATATCATCCTTCTCCAAAAAATAGAAAAAAAAACAACTAAAGGCAGAGAAGGAGTAAGTAATTTTTCTTGCCCATTTATGAAAAGCTCATTAAAAGCAGCCAAAGAACAAACAAAGCTTTTCCTCTGAGGCACCCTTTCAGATTCGTCGCCTAATTTCCCTCTAGTTTTAATAGTTGAGATAAATTAATTATTCCTTTGTGGAAAATACATTCTTTGCCATCTTTGACTCATTGTTCTAGGACGAGAGAATGAAGCTTAATTCTGGGTGGAATAGACTTGCCTTTCCAGCAGGGAAATCAGACCGAGCTCTGCAATCAACCAGGACCAGTCACAATTAAACCATTAAGACATTCTGCAGGAGACTCTTTATACATTGTACATCTTACTAATGAATCCAAGAGGCAACTAACAATTACAGGGTTTTGTCTCCAACTGATTAAGCGCCAAATAGAACTCAGTGTTGAATGTCACCAAACTTTTCTCTCTCTCGGACACTGTTTTAGTAAAAGAATAGAGCACCAGGACATGGTTTACATGTTAAAATTTCATTAAAAACTTTCATTAAAAAAATAAAAAAACACAGGCAGTAGTAAAAACATGGGTAGTAAGCAGCGATATATGAGTGGCTGCTTCAGCCAATTTATTTCTGCAGTGCTGTCTAAGTCCACAGCTTGAGAACAATAAACAAAACTCTCCTCTAGAGACTAAATAACAAGGGCATTAAGGGCATTAAAATAGAGATAGTTCGTTTTGATAAATAGTGGTTTTATGCCCTCCTTTGGAAGCTGTGCATGTTTAGCCTTTGCTAAATTTCAGAAAATGATTGATGACTTAAAACAGGTAAACATTCATTCAGTTTGCTGTAATTCTACAATTTCAGAACGTTTTAGATATTAAATGGTGGCAAAAAGAATCTACAAAATGATTTCCTCTCACCCCAAAAACGTTTAACTAAATCGGTATGATCAAGAGAAAGTTCTGATGAACGTTCTAGTTTTGCTTAGTCCTGCTGCTGTCTTATTTCATGCATTTCCTTTTCTTGCCAGATGATGGCGCCACTGTGTAAGAACAGAAGATTTCACTGTGAAAACCTGCGTTGTGTTTCCGTGAAAGGGGAACGCACAACTTGTGAGTATTATAATGTCAGTCAGAAAAGTCGGTACATTAAGAATTTATTCTCGAGTGGAAACTAGAGTGTCTCTGAATGCAACACAAGTCAAATTCAATGCTTGTGAAAATAGCACTTCATTTTTTTTCACGTTTATTTATTAGAATGGATTTAACATACAGTCGGTCTCACTTGGTCAAAAACATCTCAACACACTGGACAAAACTGTTGCCGAAATTAGGTCCTGTACATCAACTTTGCGGAAACTCCTTGTGTTGACTCCCAGAAAAAGCAAACTTTTAGAGTCCTGCAGGACCTTGTCATTTGGAGTTGGCAGTGACCTCTTGAAACGTAATTGAAAACCTAAAGATTGTATTTTTGATATGCACCATATAAATGGAAATTATTATTATTATATGTCCTAGCTTAAATGTATGTGCTCAACCTCAAGGTTTCCTCCTATTTGCCACAGAGGGAATTTTTTTCCTGCCTAAACTTGCTTGTAATATGTAAAGCTGCCTCGTGGCAATGTGTGTAGCAAAATGCATTTACTTATACAGTATTTTAAAGACTATTTATTTATTTTACTTTTATATTTCCGAATCACAGGGAGTCTTATAGGAACGTCTGGGGGTTTAAAGTCTTGCTCAGAGGCCCAAAAGTGGCTTCATGGATATCAGTACAGATCTTATTTGTCAATATGCAAATAAAAATACCAATAAATTGTTAAACTCAATTTAGCTAGAAATTCCACTGCTTTCGTACAGGGTGTGTCAGCAGTATATAGCCACAATAAAAAAGCAAAAAAGAGGAGAAAAAAATTAATAAAACTCAACTGCAATTTCTCCTCCTCCTTCACTCGGAGTGTCCGTCTCAATGTCGCTCTCCTCTGATTGGCTGGAGCTGTTATTCCGCTTGAACGCTCCACGCTCCTATTGGCTGTCGGGCCCGTTTACGTCATCGTGGGAGAGGAGGTTTTTACTCAGGATTTTATTTTACTGTCACTGACACATGTAGGTAGAGAGAGAAGGCGAGAGAGAGAAGAGAGTAGAGGAGAGCTGGAGATTACGATCCGACACACTCATCCCGGCACACGCTCTTTAAACACACACACACACACACGCTTTAAAGCTACATGGAAGTGAGCAGGCTCCTTCATCAAATCGCTCCGACCGAGATCCAGTCCGATTAAAGGGGAACGGAACGGAACCAGTGGAAATATAATCTGAAAACTCCATTTGGTCGCTCTGAGATCAGACGCGCTCCGCTTCTCACAGCAGCTGCCGATGCCAAGCCGCTTTCCGACTTTGTGGACTGTTCTTTAATTTTGTTTTTTTTTATTGCAATCTCCAAGACTTTTACACTCTATATTCTCAGCGGTCCTTTCGACGGAAAGATCCAGCCATTACATTTAAACGAGACAAAAGAGGTGAGTTCGCATTTTTTTTTGTGTCCTTTCGACGCGCTCAACTTTCCGTGTCGCGCTGAGAACATTAGACACATTTAGAAATGCGTCCATTATTTATTACCGTTATTATTAGTGCAGGCTCAGATTATTATACTCCTCTAAATAAGGCTCCTAACCGCTTTATTTCAGGTTATAGGTTCCCTGAAAACCCTCAACTGGGGTAGAACCTATGAAAGGTTCGTTTTTAGGGTTGGAAGAGAGATTCTTCAGCTTGTGGAGACTTTGAGCCACCGAACAAAACATGGTTCTTGCATGCCATTAGAGAACCTAATTATGTCCAATATGACACCACAAATTACAAGCAAACAACAAACAAGAAAAACAAAATTTACAAATACTACCAAACAATGTAATCATATTTCAGCAAATAGGTGAAAATCCTAATAACCACTGAATATTTGAGTGACGGGTTAGGGAACTTAGGGAAACAAAATGTTTCTTAATATGACACACAAAAACAAACTAAAAAGAAACAAAAACACCTTTTGCCCCCTTTATATAGAAGAGCATATGCTCACAAGCATGGAATGAGGAGTTATACTCTCCACAATAATCAAAACTGGCCAATGTTAGCCACCAGATAAACCATATGTTGGCAAACAGATAAAGACCTCAATCTCTGGATCTTCAGTGCTAAATTGCTCACTTGGTAGAACAAGAAATGTTCTTTAGGAGTTAAAGATTTTGTAGCACCATCCAAAACATGCTTCTTACATGCCATGTAGGGTACTTTAGGAAACCAAAATGTTTTGAATGGCACCATGAATAACAACCAACACACAAAAAAAACTTTTGCTACCTTAATTTAGAAGAGCAAGAGATCACAATCATGGAGTGGGGCGATCATCCCCCAGTTGTCAAAATTTCCCAACACTACCCTCCAACAGAATCACATTTTGGAAAAAGAAATAAATTTGCCAACCTCTGAATCTTCAACCCTAGGATAGAAAAAAAAGTTCTTTAGGGGTTAAAGAGCTTCTTTAGACTTTGTGGCACCAACCCAAAACATGGTCCTTCTGTGCCAGAAAAAGTTATTTTATGGAACAAAAATGGTTTGCTTTAAATGGTATTGTTGAAAATAGTTTTGTACCTTTATTTTGAAGAGCATGAAGCCACAAGTTACACTTACTTGCATTTGCCCTGTAATGCAGTAAATTGACAGATATTTGATAAATTATTCATCCTCCTGAGTGACTCACTCTGCGTTTTTTGGGGGGGTTGTGGGCCGTGGATGCTTTTTAATCATGCTTAAATCCCAACATACTGACAGTCTAATTAGATTCCCAACTCTCTGCCTCTCTGGTCTCCAGGAGTAGCCTGTAGCGTTTTAGGACTGGTAGGAGAATATTTACAGAAGAGCTGCAGATTTGTCGGTTCTGATCTCAACTGCCGTTAGACTCTTGCTTATCTGCTGTATATTTATGCGCCTCCGTTCTTCGTGCTTGAATTGCACGTCCGTGTAATTACTCGAGTTAGATCATTTAAGTTAAAAGGTTTCCCCCCCTCCCTTCAAACCTGCTCTCCATCCTCTAGCCGGAATGAAACTTGATGGTCCGATCTTATTTATCTCGGGAGTCACTTTCGGACCTGGGCCCTCTGATTCATCTCCTTTTAGATTTAATCAGTAGTAAGGTATTGCTTGTCCCTAAGAGCCTTCGCTAATGGGGTTACTGAATGCCTCTCTTCCCCCTTCTTCTCCTCCTCCTCCTCCTTCTTCTCTCTCTCTCCTCTAATTACCTTTCAACAAAGATTTGGCTTAGGCCGCCATGAAGCCTGCCCCATCAAATTGGAAAGGATTAAAAATTAAAATATATTAGTCGAGAGGGTGGAAAACACCAGTGCGTGCGCCGAATGCAAGCCGAGGCTAGCGTAGAACGATGTTTGTGTCGAACGTGGCAACGTTGTTGTTGGTGGTGGTCTAGAGGTAGGAAACTCTTCTACGGAACATGAGGTTGTGAGTTCGAATCGAGTGTTACCACCATAGGACCCTCGAGCAAGACCCTTAACCTCAAATTTCTGCAGGTAAACTGGCCGTGTATTAGGAAGTGGAAGTTGCTCTGAATATGAGAGTCTAATAAATTTCAACGTTTCAAAATCTTGGTATGTGTATTAGGGTAGAACTCAGTTGGGGTTGATCGTGAAGGGCAGTAGGATCGAAACTTGTGGTTTCATTGAGCTTCATTCAGCAACCGCTCTTAAGAAGAGATTTGTTCTTTAAACCCACTTAACATAGTTTTCACCAAGATTCTGACACTCTCCAGTGTTTGTAATTTGCGATTTGTTCTATATTTGAGAACAGAATCTACAAACGGTGAAGAACACTCGTGCAAATTTTATTGCATGTCAGTTTGTGTAAAATATTAGCTCATTTTTTTTTCTTTAAACTATAGTTGTATAATATTATACTATTTAATGTCTTAAAAACACATTTCAAATGATCACAGCTCTCTTTCTAAAATGATTGGAGATTATGACATCTAACAATAATATCTAACATCTAAAGTAAAAGTAATTCTTAATGAAGAACACACAAAGTTACCCACAGGATTTCTAACATTAGTGTCATAATATCAGTCTCATTAGGAGGCATTAGAGTTTTAAACATTTATGAATTAAACAGATTTTGGGAGTTTAACATTTACCGCCTGTTCTTAGAGGCGTTTAGATTTGGAATCTAGGGAATTTAAACTACACGGCTAGAGAGTTAGCACTAGCAGACTGTATCATGATTCCAGTCATGTAATTCGAACTCCTGATAAAGCCCAGAACTTCTTGTTGTGAAGTTGTGAAGCCAGAACTAGAATCTGACCAGACTTGCGACCATTTGCTCTTCTAAAATTAAGCAGACAAACAGTGTACCTGTTTCTCTGTGTTCTTTTTTACACAGCGCTTTTTGTGACTGTCTCTCTCTACTGCCCCAAATTTACAAACTAGGAGTGACTCGCTCTGAATTAGAATCAGGCTGAAAGTTTGTAGTGTAACCCCAGCATTAATCCTATCAAGAAAATATATACCTTTACAAATAGGGAATCATTTACTATACCGCACAAAATGTTATTTAACAGTGATTGGACAGATGGAGTGGTCTAGAACCCTTTGTAAATCTGTAGTTTCAGCCACACTGAGTGCACAGGACATTGGGCTGCACTGGACAAGCTGGGCAGTGTTGCTCCTGAGTGAGTGGGAGTGTGAGTGTATGTGTGGCTTAATAATCCCAGATAGATAGCACGAACGGACGATAAGTTATCATATATTAACAGGCTTTTGCATGAGCTCTTTATATCGACTCTGCATTCAGAACTCATTTCATGGTCAAAGCGGCCTGATAATGAAAACCGGGCGTTTAACTTGAAGTTCTGCTGTAGATTTGTGAGAATTTTATACAAATTATGCATGGTAATGTCATATAAATAGGCCTGGAATGATATGTTTCCGCTTACATTCATGATAAAACACTTTCGTGCATGGTTCTTAGCTACGCTTTATGAATTCATCAAGTACCTTTTTCATTTATTGCAGAACATATGAATGAAGGGAATCTTCTTTGGATTGGACATGAAGGTTCTTTGAGACTTGAACCAACTAATACAAATGTCATTTCAAGAAACACCTCTGAACCGGAAACAGTTGTTCTAACTCTAATCTCCAAACATTTTTGTTTGTGAACGCAGCCCAGACGTTGAGCTCTGACCTGCGTGAGGAGCCGCTCGCTTGTGATAATGTGCTATTTAAAAGCAATTTAGAGCTCCGCACAAAAGCCAACGTCTCTTTAATTGTTCCAGCAGCCCGAGCGTTATCAGCGAGCAGACATTCATCACCAAAGGAGCAAAGAGGCGACCTCAGCATTTAGATAAAGATCAAGGACAGATTAGTACTTCAAACAACGTTAAGATACGGACAGGCTTTATGGTTGAAAATCGTCATAGGTTCCAAATGATATTGGGCATAAAGATATCAAAACTTTTTACCCCCAAAATGTGTCGCTTCTTCAATGATTTGGTTATAGAATGGCAAAACTGAAATTTTCAATTTCAAGTCCGCTAGTTGATGTAAAAGTTTTTTTTTCTTTGTATTTCTCTACGAAGGGCATGGCAAGGCAAATGAATGACTTTGGGGTGACGTTATGGTGGTCTAGTGGTTAGGATACTCGCCTCTGGACCAAGAGGTCGTGAGTTGGAATCCTACCTCCAGTACTACCATCGCTGGGTCCCTGAGACCCTAAGAGTGTCTGCTAAATCCCTTAAATGTAAATTGAAACTGGACTAAGAGTGACCGTCTCACTGCTGCAACCCCGATTTGACCTCTCTCAGGGAGGTCACACAAATAATAACACAAATAATCTGGCAACTAATGCATATATATTTTAATCTAAATTAATAACAAAATCAGGTTTATTCAGAACTTCTGCCAGTCATCCAGCCCAGATGTTTATCTGACTTATGCCTGGTTTATTTAGGCTGCGTCCGGCTAGTTTTTGGGATGTAGACACAGTGAAGCACTGGTGTAACTTCACCCGGCTCTTCATTTACACCCTCGATGTTGATGAAGGGAAAGTGATTTCCGCAAACATAACATGGTCGCCACGGGCACAATGGTAATTACCGTTACTGATATAACAAAACCCATTATTACTAGTCAAAGGAGACCGTTAGCTGATATTTTGAACCAATTCATGTTGTGCTGTAAAAATGAAAGTTGCCGTCAATGTTTAGAATAATAATACAGCAGAAAGCTTCATTTAAAAGTCTTTAGTATATGTTTAATTCTGAGAACTTTTCATCATGTTCTTAACGCAAAAGAAGCTCCCGGCTTCTGTGTCAGAAGAAAGAATTTCTAAAGAAATTAAGTCTTGCTCTGGAGCACAAAATTGAATTTCTCAAGAGCTTGAATCAAACATAAGCACTTAAGAAGTCCAATTGCCTTAGTGACTTAATGTAAATGCATTTGAGCCTTTGTTTTATTCTGAGAACTTTTTCCGAAGTTCTTAACCCAAAAACGTGCTACTGTGTGAATGCCAAACCCACAATGCTTTCAGACTTCAGTGTTGACAGGGTAAACTGCAGAAAATAATAAGATTTGGGAAGCACTGCTGTAACTTGACCCAGCTCTTAATAGTCACCCTCGATGTGGGTGAATTAAAAGGAAAGTGGTGTGATGAGTGTTAACAGTGTTTTTGTGTGTGTGTGTTGTTTTGGATTACAGAGGGCACGATGGTGAACCCTGGAGGCAGTGGGCAGGCCGCAGCCGTGGGCTCGGGCTCGATGTCATGGAAGCGCTGCGCCGGCTGTGGGGGAAAAATCGCCGACCGGTTCCTGCTCTA
Organism: Distichodus sexfasciatus; assembly: GCA_032718565.1. Lineage (NCBI taxonomy): Eukaryota > Metazoa > Chordata > Actinopteri > Characiformes > Distichodontidae > Distichodus > Distichodus sexfasciatus. The sequence goes on along the minus strand of JAVGVS010000003.1, from coordinate 1,550,912 downwards.
TGCCATGGACAGCTACTGGCACAGCCGCTGTCTCAAGTGCTCGTGCTGCCAGGCCCAGCTGGGCGAGATCGGCACGTCTTGCTACACCAAGAGCGGCATGATCCTCTGCAGAAACGACTATATCAGGTGTGTGTGTGTATACGTGTGAGTGTGTATCTGGTTTTATAGCAGGTCGACCGATACGGTTTTTGCCAGGGCCGATATCGATATTATTACCAAAAAAGTAAGAAACGGTGTCATGATTTTCTGCAGAAACGACTGCATCAGGTGTGTGAGTGTGTCTGGATATGTTTTCAAGGGGTCGACCGATAAAGGCTTAGTCTAGGCCGATACCGATTATTACTACTTATATAGCCAAAAAATATATATATTTTTGTTATGATTCTAAGCAGAAATGACCACATCTGGCTATGTTTTCCAGGGTTCGACTGATATGATTTTGGTCAGAGCCAATACCAATATCGATTTATTAACTACTATTGTTACTGGTATTTTCCACACAAAAAATGGTCTCAACATTTAGAATGACAAATACTCCAAATTTAAACACCTCTGTGTTCAATTCTGAGAACTTTTCATAATGTGTTGCCGCGTCGAGTGTTGAAAAACTAAACACCTGATGTCTAACAACTCAGGACGCAATGAGCACAAGTGTGTTTTTGATTAAAGGGGAGACCAATATGATTTTTTCAAAGATGATACTGATTATTGTTAATCAGAGAGATAACTGTACTTTGAATTAGTATAATTATATTAATTATATTGTTAATATAATTATATATTAATATAATTAATATATATTTTAGATGAATGATTACATGCCATTGTGACACCACAGCACACCACACAGTGCACCACAACGAAAATGTGACCTCTGCATTTGACCTATCCTGAGGAAGCAGTGTTCAGGTTTTTTGGCAGCGCCCGGGGAGCAGTGCTTGGGGAGGGTACCTTGCTCATGAGTACTTCAGTGGTACCTTTACCGGTCCAGGACTTGAACCCGCAACCCTCCGATCGCGGGGCCAACTCTACCAGCAGCCCCGAAATATGTGTTTTTTGTCACAATGCCAAACTTTCAGTGCTTTCAGGTTTCAGTGTTGCTAGACTAAACTCATGAGGTCAGTTTCCCAGTTGAGGATTAAGCCTAGTCCTAGACTAGCTTTGAGTTTGAATGGTAAATCTCAATTAATACTGCAACTTAGTCCAAGACTAGGCTTAAACCATGGTCAAGAAACATAACAAATCATAAGGAGGCAACCCAACATGACTTGACTTTCAGTGCCTTCCAGCAAACATGTGATGCCTAACAATTCAGATGTGCTGATGACTTCAGGCAGAGAGGGACAGCTGCTTCAGAGTAAAAGTGTTTCATCAGCACATTGGTTTAGAAATGACTGATACTGATAACCATATAAATGTTAAATATCGACATCAGTAATCACCCAAACAGATAATCGGTCAACCCCTAATGTGATAAGGTCTCAATATTGTAGTACTTCAACCCAATGCATCATGGAGTTTGTGTGAATTGATGAGGACTAGGCATTGCTTTCATATCGACAGCATTCTGAGTACGATATAGAACAAAATATAAAAATGCACAAAAAAGTACAATAAAAATATTACAGGACTTTAGAGCCAATATCAAATGTTTTGCACGTCAGCTTTGAGGCGGCTCAAAAATAAAGCTTGAGAATGTAGCAACAAGGGGAAGCAAGACAGAGAGAGAGGCTCAGGAAAAAGTTAGACGGATTTTCCGTTGTGTGGATTTTCACGTGTCAGCGCTCATTAAAACTCGAAGAGTAAGAGTTCTCCTTGGGGCCGCGCAGAAAAATGATGTCATGTTGATGGAGGCCAAATCGAGGCAAAAGGGATTTTTCTTTTGAGTGTCGACCTCCACATGTTTTTGTTATGGAATGTAAAATCGAAAATGTGGCCATTGCCCGCCTTCACCTCTGCGGGGGATTGAAGGGGTTTTCTCCTCCGGTCCGGAGTGTCTAATATCACAAAAATATCCCAGACTTAATAGTTACATACTCACAGTACAAACCTTGTAAGTGAACTAGGAGGGAAAAAAAGAAAACAAAAAAACAAAACAAAATAATGGTTCATTAATTGCAATTGAGGTACAGTGTTCAATTAATCATGATATTGGTTTGAGGTGATATTATCCAGCACCAAGTTTTTGTATCGAAAAAGGATTAATTTTTTCATTTTCGTATTGGAAATGATAAAAACATTCCTTTTGATTTGGGTTTTGCTTTGGTGCGGGAGGTCTAGATTTGTATATGGAACTGTATGGAATCATTTTTTAAAATCTAAATATAAGTATAATATTTATAACTGAGGACTTGTTGTATTTTCCTAGCAGTACAACCGATGGAAAACCAACAAAAACAAACAATATGAAAAAAACCAAAAAACAAAATTGAGTATGAGTTTGTGTTTTCCTTTTTCACATTTTCTTTTAAAATAGAGCCCTGGAAAGTTTTATAAACTCTCAAGAAACCTAGTGAAGAGCCAAACTCTTTACGGGACGAAGGAGTGTCATCGGCCTTCTGGTCTGCAGGAATTTGAGGGGTTTTTCTCCTCCAGTCCGGTGTGTGTTTGCGAAGCAGAAAGAGACGGTTTAATTAGCAGAAAGGGCCTCTTTAAATATTTATACCAGGCTGTCTGATGCTCAGAGCAAAGGCCAGGTGACTGAAGTCTCACTCACCTAACGTTAACGGCCTGATTTGACACGCCAATCCGTCAGCAGCTTGACCCCTGCCAGGGTCAGCCGGACGGGAAAAGTTCAGCCCAGTTTTTGTTTTTAAAGGAGGAGTAAATAATGTAAATAATTCATTCGTTTGGTTTTCACATTCAAATCCAAAAAACCCCCATCACAGCTGAAGAGTAAACTACTTACTGCCAAGGAACAAAACAAAGCTATCCATTCTTATGAGCAGTAAAACGAGCGTGTTTTCTATTTTTTCTCATGTTTTATTTGAGTGTAAAATGGGAAATCGGAAAATGACTCATTGATTTTTTTTTCCTGTTGCTTTTGGAAATAAATATGGAGAAAACCTACTTTTTGGGTTTGGTTTTAGTGTGAAAAAGGAATGAATGAAAGACACATGGATTGTAGACTCTAAGTGTTCATAGAAATATCTATTTTTGGGGAAAGGGAATTGTATGTAGATAAATCATATTTCTATTTGTTAATATTTGTTTGTTGTTTTTATATTTTCCTTAAATATTCATTTAACATCACTGAGAAGTTTAATACTCCTTTTTAGGTCTAAAAAGGGCAGAGCGACATATCGCCTGTGATGTCTGCTAATCTTCCAGGCTGTTGGAGAGAGAGAGAGTGTGTGTGTGATTTTGGCTGTTATCTACTCATTAGTGAGTGTTTATCTTGGCTGGCGTTGTGGTAGAGCTGGTGCAATATGATCAATATTACAATTCATTGACAATTTTACTTCGATTATGATTATTTAACCATTTTTTTTGTTTTTTGTCCTCATAGTTCAGTGACAAGGTTTGTAATGTTATCAAATATTAAAGTTGGAATATTTTCTTCTAATGAAAGAGTGCATAGCTTAACAATTTTAAAAATAATTGAAGGAAACACACAGAGGTGGACAGAGTGGAGTCACATGCCAACACATGTTTTTAACAGGATAGTATGTGAACCTGTGCAATGTTACATTGATTAGAGGTTCTGAAAGTTGGTTTTGATTCATTTTCAATTAATTGCCCAGCCCTAGCTTGTGATTCGTTTTAATCTTCCAGGCTGTTAGAAAGAGGGTGTGTGAGTGTGTGTTTTTGGCCGTTATCTACTCATTAGCAAGTGTTTATCTTGGCTCTAATCGCGGTTCATTTTGGATCGGTTTGGTCCCGTTAGTGACGCCGTCTGAGCAAACCTGAGAGGACGAACAAGTGCAAACGTCTTCACTCTTTCCACAGCGACCTGATCCGGAGGGATCGAGTCCACGGCCGACGCCCCTAATTAAAAAGAGCGGAACGAGAGAACCCAACGAGAGAGAGGGAGAGAGAGGGAAAAGTGGCTGCACCTTTCTCTTTGTAATGAGTGTTGAGCTCACACAGGCTTGTGATGTGAGGAGAGATAAGAGAGAAGGACGAGAGAGAGAGAAAGAGAGGGAAAGGAGGAGGAGGGAGGAAAGGGGGGGAAAAATAACATCTGACAGTGAGTCCACACAATTAAAAGCTTTAATTAGAGTCTCCTCCATTTTCCTTTAGTCCTGATGGGTTTTATCTAATGAGATCTAGTCCCTGGCTCCGATCCTCTCCCAATGACGTGTCCGAAATGAATGAGAGCCGCATCGCAAACAAAACATTTAATTAACCAAATTGGCTTTTGAGAGCGAGAGAGAGAGAGAAAGACAGAGAAAAAGAGAAAGAAAAGGAGGGGGATTATTGCGAAGGCCAGTCCCCTCTGGCAGAGAGAGAGAGAGAGAGGGAGAGAGGGAGAGAGGGAGGGAGAGAGAGAGGGGAGGAGGTAGCGGAGGAGGGAGGGGGTTTAAAGGGGCCCGTCTTATTTTTGTAATGGATTATTAAATTGGCCTTGCAGTGTAAATAATGGAGTTATATATCCTGCCTGACTTATATTAATACGGCCCAAGCGAAAACACTCAGCCGATTGATTGGAGCCGTGCGAGCGAAAACGCAGGCCATTTCCTCTAATGGGAGAGAGAGAGAGAGAGATGGACCAAGATGATACTCGTCTCGTTGCCGTGAGGCCGTTGCCACGGACGACCTGTCCTGGACGCACCGACGTTGAAACTCTGACTCGTCAACGCTGCCTACTTTATACCATCACCTGGCCTCATAAACTGAAAAAGCAGTGGTGCAATCAAGGAAATCCAAAAATGAAAAATCTAAATAGAACAATAGAGTTCTGTTCTTTTATTTGGGTTTAATGGGAAATCTGAAAATCACCTGTTAGTTCGTTTTTTTTGTTTGTTTGTTTTTGGCTGTTTTTGGGCTTTTGTTTTTAGGTTTTAATGTAAAAAAAAACCAGATGAATACACGGATCATAAATGTCCATCGAAATATTTTTGGTGGTGTAGGCCCCAAACATAATCTATTTATAAAAATAGATATTTTTTGAAGCGTCTATCGTCCACATGTAAATGGACGTTTGTTTACGTTGAATACTGAAGATGGATACTGTCAGAGCAGCGATTCTCGTCTCCCTTATTCAAGCTAACGTTTAAATGTAACTCGACTTCCCTGTCTGTCCACTCTCTATTCGCCATTGTTTACGAAGCGACTGGATGTTAAAGTCATTGTAACCGGATGTAATTCATTCTTTTTTTTCCCCCAGGATTCTGATTGGCTGACATGGTTCTACGCAGCTCTTGACGGCATATTTATCCAGATTCGTGTGTACGGAGATATTTTTGAAAACGGGCTGATGTTTACCACGTTATTTTCGAAAACGGAGGAGAAAAAATATGTTTTTATAAATACCCGGCTACGTGTGTAGGGGCCTAGACTTATATAACTCGTGATGTGTTCTAATGTTCCTGGCTATTAGAATGAATGTGTTTTAGTCCAGCAAAATGTGTTTTATTTGGAGTAGTCTTCAAGTCACCTGGTTTTATTGTCATTTCACTCATCTGCAGCAGTAGAGAATGCAGTGAAGTTTAGTTAAGTTACGTTTCTGCAGGGCTGTGGCACTGCATAAAACCGACAGCGGATTTCTGAGGTTGTATAAAACTAAACTCAAATGTATACAAAACTTAGTATAAAGTGGTGTTAAATGTGTGCAAACAGTGATAAATATTAAAATATACCATAGGCAGTAGGGTCGGACCTCTAAAACTTCAAACTCTCGCCATCTTTACTGGGCAGTGTTGGTATTAAACCAACAAGCAACTTGTAATAATATACTGAAGTTAAAACTTAATACATAAATATAAATCCAAAATACTCAACAGCCTGAGTTTGATTCATTGCAGTTTAACCAACAGTTAACATTTCACCTTTAGAAACCTGTAAGAAGCTTTAAACATTTTTTAAAAACTCTATACCACTTTCATTTGGCTTATTTCAGTATGCAGTTCCACTGTTTTACTTTCATTTTTTTGTTTGTTTGTCTTACTGTGGGCTTATTTTCTTGAACTTTCTTGCTTGTAAAGTTAATATAATTTGGAGCATTATAACCTATTTAGACAGTTTGTTTGTTGTTTCGTGAGGTCGGGTTTCATCACATAATTCCACATTTTAATTAAACCCGACTCGCAAGGGCTCAATTTGATTAGAGTCCGATTTCAATTAGGTTGAGTATTGATTTAGTTGCATATTACGTCAAGTAGTCAATTAGGACAATGTTTGTGTATTATAATAAGAGTTATAGTGGGCTATAATACTAAATACTGTAGCTGTGACTTCCAGACTTGCATGTTCTTGATGAAATGATAGAATTGTTCCCAGAATTGTGTGAACTGAAATCATGTTAAAATCTAATTGAATTGAAATCAATTTTTAAAACCCAATTTATTTAGATTCTTCGGTTATTGATTGCCAACTGTGTGTGTGAAATTTGGGGCTATATATTATATTAACGCCGTAAGCGCCATGAAAATCATTTTTGCAGACAGAACCGGGGTGATCATGTGACGACCTTTTTTTTGTGAGTGGGGGGTTTGTGTGTGTGTGTGTGTGTGGGGGGGGGTGACGCTGTCTCTTTAATTGAACAGGCCTAGGTAATTAAATGGCACTTTTCCAATAGGACGTGCGAAGTAAATCGAATCCGGGGTTATTTAATATCACTTTGAAGTTAGCCCACTCTCCAGCGCTGTGACAGCACACACACACACACACACACACACACAGCCACGTTGAACTATTAGACTGGGCGAAAAAGAGAAAAAAAATAAGAAGCAGGATCTCGGGAAAAATTAATTAAATGGCGAGCAATTTAGGGGAAACGTTTATCTTGATTTGTCATAACAGAATTAATTCGAGACCTTCAATCCACTTGGGACTAGATCTGTTACTCTGAATTAACCAAGTGTAATTTGGCTGCGTTTTTACTCTCCTCCTCCTCCCTCTCTTCCCTCTCTTCCTATCTCTCGCTCACTCTCTTTCTGTCTATCTCTTCCTCTGTCCGCCTCCTCCCCCACTTCTCTCTTCCCCATCTCTTCCTCTAATGTAGCCTGGCCATTATGCAAAGCCGGGCTTAAGTATCCGACCCGGTGCTTTTAAGGTGCTTTGGCTGCTAATGTTGAGAGGCATTTTTATAATGGACCGTGATGCAGAAATCATTGTTGTACTACCTTACATCACTCCGCTCAAAAAGGTTCTGCCTAAGAGGCCCGGCATTTGCCAGATGGCCCTAAATTGCTCGGCTAGGTTGTAATTCACCTCACAGTCAGCGTCCAAATTAAATCCACTAGACGCTGCTGTCTACCCAGTGTAGACAGCTCCAAACCCCCCCAAACAATGTTTTTATAAAGGAAGACTGTTGTAGCTTTATTCACTTCGAAAAATCAAGGGCTGGGCAATTAATTGCAAATTCGCTGAAAACTGATAATCGACCTGTTCTTGTCCATGTTGTTTATTGCAGTTATTTTTGAAATTTACTTACTGCTCTTTATAAAAATTGCAACACTTTCCCCAGTGTGTGATGTACTGTGCCCTTAAAACATAATTAGAAAATGAATCAGAAAAAGTTATTTTAATTTTTTTTTTTTTTGACATTTTTAATACTGTTACTTTAATTATCGCAAACTTGCCCATGTGGGTTTTTTTTTTATATTTTTGAAATTCTCAATACATGTTAATACTTTCCCCAGTCCATGTACTGTTCCTTTAAAAATGCACTACCATGTGTATTGTCGCATGACTTAGAAAAGTTAAGCCGTTTAAAAAGTATAATATTATAAACTAATAGTATTGAAAAGCCAATGTTTTGTCCAAACATGCGTCCAATAGAATGTGTATTAAATTGCGGTTGTTTGTAGATTTCATTCTTACATAAGAACAAATCTCTAATACAACAGCATTATTGAATGTCAGGTTCCTTGTGAAAACTTTGTTTTAAGAACACAAGTTCGTTGTGAATGAGGTCCAATGTTTATTAATTGTAATCGAGATAAATAATAAATCAAATAATCGTTATATAGATTTGAGGTCATATCGCCCAGTACTATTTCAGTCAGTTTAGTACTTTTTTATTTATTTCTTTATTCTTATGTTCTAATTTTAAAATTAACTTATTATTATTATTTTGATTCTCTCACTATGTATGATTGATCGTTGAGACCCAAAATCACCCAGAGGGGGTAAAACAATACAAAAACGACGACAAAGGAGAGAATCCGCGAAATAAGGGATGTGGAGAGAAGAAGGTGAAAAGCAGCAGTGTCATCGCAATTAAAGAGTCCCCTGGCCTTAATTATAGTGTCCGAGGCCGGCTCTTCTTCCCTCTTTCCTCTTCTTCGGCGTTGGAGTTCAATGCAGGAGGAGGACCATTAGGGGCCGGGAGCAGACTGATAGCAACTTAATTGAGCACCTAACGCCTTCAGGCCTTTAAATCAAACACTATCAGCGGCCAATCCCTGGTCAAATAATTAACCCGGCATGTATAGCGTGCTGATAAAATGAAAGCAGACGGTCTCGCCTCGTCTCCTCGAAAAAAAAGGCGTCCACACAAGGGAAATTAAAGAGAGTGACTTAAAAAAGGGTGGGGAGGAGATCAGGAATCATGTACCACTGTAAGTATGAGGAACAAAGTGTCTAAAAACTGGGCCTTTTATACCATCACTGAGGGGTGTAACGATAATCATAAGTTTCATCATGATACGTAATTAAATCGATTCAATGAATGACAATTCAGCGTCTGTATCACAAAGTCTGCTATGATATGATTTAGATTTGATTTAGTTCAGGAGCTTATGATTGATTTGAGACAATATCATATGCTGATTTAACACAGTACCTTCCATTCACGTCATATCATATCCATTCGCTGACGTACGGCGCAACGTTTTGCAGGAAACGACAATGATTGGTAAAATAAGGTAATTAAAAATTGCAATATCAAAATTGCAAGGTTGCGATGAATTTGCGGAGATTGACTGAATTTGCATTAATAAGTGCGATCACAACATCGTGAAATCCTGGAGAGTCTGTTAAAGAAACATGACAAGAAACCAAACCCAAAAAATAAAGATATATAGAATTTAAATTTACTGAATAAATATGTCCGGCATTGAACTAAAATTTGTATCATAACAGACTTTGTATTATGGGCAATTTTGAAGTGTTGTCCGTTGAATCGATTTAATATTGTATCATGATTTATAACCCTTGATTCAGACTGTTATTGTCCCACTGTGTGGAAGCTTAAAAAAACTGAAAACCGCCTGCTTATACCAGAGGGCCCATGAGAAGCAAATTCTGTTGTAGCATCGATTGGAAAGGCTCAATCAAAACTCAATTTCAAAAGTAATTAGCTTTAGGCCCGTGACGATGGCAGCGGCGATGGCTTGACGCTCGTGGATTGAACCGTCGAGCTGGTGAAAATGTCAGAGGGGGATCTACTTAAATGCTGCCGATCACCTCGCTTCTAAAAATGACATCCGGCCTAATCTTGGCACCACATATTTTTGACACAAGCGGTTTGTTTGGGGGCTGGGGTAGAAATCACAGGTTTCATCACCATTCAATATTATATCAGTTCAATGGATGATTCAACTTCTGCTAATATCACATAGTCTGAAGCAAAACGATTCTGATTCGATTGAGTTCATGAGCCAATGAGACAATATTATATATTGATTAAACACCATCACTTTTATTCATATCAAATCACAAAACGCAACCTACATAGCATTTTACATTTTAATTCCTGAGCTCCAGCAGACATTTAAATAAAACAATAGGCTTCATTATTCAACCATTTTTAACAAGAAATTTGTTTTTAAAACCCAGTTTACACAGTTTTCACAAAGATTCTGACATTGACAAATATTTTACTACTTGAGATTTGTTCTTGGGTAAAAAGTGTGAAGTCTTACGCAAATTATATTTGTGCAAAACATAAGTTTATTGGGTATTCTTCAACTTTGCAGCTGTATAATGTTATACTATTTAAATGTCTTACCTGAGCAACCTCCTTTTCAATGTAAAGTGACATTTCAATATTTATGATGTCTGGTTGACATTTTCATTTTGGATTGATGCTACGGCCTCATAGATCATTGAACTGATGTATCGGTGTAGATCGATGTATCGTTACACCCCCACCTCAAAACGCCCAATCTGGAAGCATTGTTTCCGACTAGATGAGTCGGGATATCGGAATATTGCACGTCTCGTAGCAGAAATTAAATTAGCAGCAAGCACATTTTCATTATGAGGAATGAAATCATCGACCTCTCGGATTACAAAAAAACGATTGGGCAAAATGTTTTATTACGTCCTTCGTAGTTCTCATTAGCTCCTCGACGCTGCGGAATGTGATCTCTTTTCTTCCCTTTTCGCCTCTCTTTTTTTTTTTCAGTCCCTGGGTTTCTCTTTTTTTTTCTTCTCTCTCTCTCTCTCTCCTCCATCTTTCTTCCCCTCTCTCTCTCTCTCTCTCCCCCTTCAAAGCTTGTCAGATGCTGTGGTCTTATTTGATTGCATAGGAAAAGTGCAGGGAGAGAGCAAACACCCGGTGAGATATGATGACAAATGGCTCCAGATCCCGGTAAATTACTTTCTGCTCAAATCGAAATTTCATTCAGTATGTTGCTCGGCGCGAGATGAAGTAATCTAAATTGTGGACTCAGAAAGCAGATAGAAAGGAAGGCAGGAGCAAGCATTTCATTATCAAGAGGCAGAGTGAGAGAGAGAGAGAGAGAGAGACAGAGAGAGAGAGAGAGAGAGAAAGAAAAGGAGGAGGGTTCGAGACGAAAGAGATGAGCATCTCAAGTGTTGACACCATGATTGAAAAGGTTAACCCATGCACATTATATATCAGGGCCGGGCCTCCTAATGGAAAAACGCCAGAAAGCCAGCCAACGAAGGAAGGGCTAATGGCTAAAGCGCTGTGTCTCCGCCTCCACGTACAATCAAATCCTCTTATGTCCTGATTGCTTATGTTCCAGGTTATTATTAGGTAGCAAAAACAAATGGGCCCCAAAGCTAATACCTAAGCCCAATAACGAAACGCCGGCATTTGGTGGACGAGACAGAACATCTATCACATGGCCCGCCACTATTCCGACCATTGAGATTTTTTCGAGATCTGAAAAATTGAAAATGTCATTTGTTTTTCCCTGTGCGTGTGTGTGTTGATGATAGCAACAGATTGAACTGATATAGAAGCCTGTCTTCCTCTCTGTATGGTGCTATTTGAAGAGACTGCTGTTTGCAGGGTGTGTTGTGTTCTTTCACACATCAATTTTTGGTTTGTTTCATTCTGAAATTATCTTAACTTCCACATAGAAAGTTCAGACACAGGGCTGGGCGATATGATTGGAAATATTATCACTTTTTTTTTCTTTTTTTTTTTTTTTTCGAAATTTCTAACAATCTGGAATTTTGCATTCTAACCAGCTATGTTACTAATTCAAACAGTACCAAAGCTGTTAGTGTGCTCTTTATTGCTTAAATATTTTTTATCAGTCAGCATCAAATGATATGCAAAAAATCCTTACCAAAGTTTTAATCAAAACAAAAATAATCAGCATATTCATTGTCACATCAGAGCCATACACAAGTGTGACTACACGCTACACAACTTTGACCCGGGATGGAATTCACACAACAAATGTCTGTATATTTTCAAGAGGATCACACGGCATGACTGTGGTGATACCGCTCATGTAATCGGATCCACTTTACTGTTTTATGTTAATATTTCATACGATTACCTTGTAATTCCCTCTTATGTGGACTTAAGTTTTTATGTCGTTGATGTGTTTGGCGGGTAAAAAGGAAAAATTAATCAGAAACTCATCTAATTATGGTCCAGTTTATGTTTAATGAATCCTCTCTCGCTTAGTAGAATATTTAATGTTTACACTGTGTCAAAAAAGGGACCTCTGTACCTTCGCCCATAACTTTGTCAAATATTGACTGACTTTTTCTTTGACTGTTAGAATTAAATTCATAACCAAATGGTTGTTCTGTTATCCACCTCACCTTAAACATGTGAACATGCAGTTAATATGAATATATCCCTGTTTATGATAAGTGTAATTTGAAAAGACATTGCAGCTACAGATTTCATATTTGGTGAGCAATATAATAATCAGTTTTTATTATAAAAGCATTAGTGGAAAAGAATAGAAAATCTGTCAGCACTTGCCAAATTTATGGTCAAATTTGCACTGCTTTTTTTGTTGCAGTTAATACCCGAATTTTGGCTGCCTCTACCTGGCAATTTGCTAACTGAGCGTGTGTGTGTGTCTTGGCAGGTTATTTGGGAACAGTGGTGCGTGCAGTGCTTGTGGTCAGTCCATTCCAGCCAGCGAGCTGGTCATGAGAGCACAGGGCAACGTCTACCATCTCAAGGTGAGCGACCTCTCAGCAAAATCTACATTTTCATTTTATGTAGAAAAAAAACACACAGATTTGTATATGTATAAGAATATATACATATATATTAATGTAAGCTATATGCATCTCGGTTATCATTGGCTTTGTGTAACTGTATTGTTTTATTTTAGTTTGATTTATTTTAACCAGAATGTGGACGAATACTTCTAATGTAGAATACAGTGGAATATTACTTGATTTAAAAAGTTATCAATAGATAAACACTCAGCAAACAGCTTTAAAGATATTGATAAGGACCAGATTGTCTCCCAAAAGACAGGACAGTTTTGAGATTTTTGTATTTACTCTATTTACTCTCTATTTGAGGACCAGTTCAAGTGTGATCAAGTTGATTATGAATGTAATAGCAATGGCTAGTTAAATATTAAGCTGGTTTTTATATCAATCCTTAACATGCATTTCTTTATTCTAGTACCACACATTTATTTGTTTTTAACAAGTAAAAAAAAGTATTTTAAACTTGAGTCCCAGCACTAGTTTCTACCATGTTTAACTGCTGTTGTGCAGACTGAGAGTACTATAATTTTTACACTTATATAGCATTTTTCTCAAACTCAGAGTGCTTTACACTCAAGAGTGTTGTGCGTTAATGGTGGGCTAGTGGTTAGGATACTCACCTCTTGACCAAGAGGTCATGGGTTCTACCTCCAGCACTACCATCACTGGGTGCCTGAGTAAGACTCTTAACCCCAAGTTGCTTTAAAGAGATGTCATTTGTAATTAGGGAATAGAAGTTGCTCTGGATAAGCATTTGCTAAATGCCGTAAATGCTGTGTGTGCGTGTGTAGGAGAGAGTAATAGGGATTGTGGGTAATGGAGTCTTTTCCCCTGCAGTGTTTCACGTGTTCTACTTGCCGGAACCGGCTGGTCCCTGGTGACCGCTTCCACTACATCAATGGCAGCTTGTTCTGCGAACACGACAGACCCACAGCGCTCATCAACGGACACTTAAGTTCACTGCAGACGAACCCACTACTGCCTGACCAGAAGGTGAGCATACACACACACACACACACACACACGCACATACATTAATACACGCATTTACTTGTAGAATCTTCTTTTATACAGTAGCTTGTCCAGATACAAGCTACTTCTGAGTAAACGTTTCGAAGCTATGGCCAAGCTGCTGTTTTAATACAGTATTAAGCTACACTACAAACTACAGAGAAAAATACATTGAACCTGTTTCACAGCCGCAGATTCTTGCTTCCATCTTGCCCATGTTGGCTGACTCCTTCCCCAAGCTGCCAAGAATACGCTGTGATACAATGAGCATGTGCCACGTTTACACAGTAGATGCCACTTATATGCCACTTCATAAATTTCAGCACCTTAGAAACACCTTACTCATGAGTACCTCAGTGACACCGTTTCCGATCCGAGACTTGAACTGGCAACCTGCCGATCACAGGGCCATCTCCCTAACCGTTACGCTACCAACTAGCCCACTTTGGGGCATTTCATGGAAATATTGATGACTGTACCTTGGGCTGGACAATATGACATTATTCATTCATTAATTAATTAAACATTTTGTGTCAAATATTTCATTTTTGGCTTTTGCCCTCAAAGTTTGTACATTAAATATGCTCAACTATTCAAGCTAGAACTTTTTAATCTAATTTTTAAAAAACTTTTTAAAGCTGCAATTATTTAGCTATTTGGATTATTTTGTTAACGCTTATTTAGTGAAAGTGAGTGATTGTCATTGTGAACACACCACAACACAGCACACAGTGCACCACAGTGAAATGCTGGAAGCTTTTTTGGCAGCGTTCAGGGAGAAGTGCTTTGGGACAGTACCTTGCTCATGAGTACCTCAGTGGTACGTCTACTGGTTTGGGATTAGAACCGGCGACCCTCCGATCACTTGGCTAACTCCCTTACCGTTACGCCTGTGTATATATATTATTGTTTGGTGGTTGTTCAGGTTTTTGTATATGTGAGGCTAACCACTGTAAGTCTATGTCTTGATCAGTGTTTTTCGCTTCACCTGTAAGTGGTCTTAATGTTTTGGCCAATCACTATATTTTACAGGAACACGAAAAAACCTGATCAAAAACCAAACAGCGACACTATATCTAGCCCCAGACGTAAATCTATCCGCAGTCTGCATTTTGTCGTCAGAATAAGTCTAGGACAGAAACACAACAAGCACACACATACACCCACACGCCTATGTCGTAGATCCACATCAGGCTGGTGACTCTGCACCATCTCGTCTCCCTCCGTCCCATCATCCCCCTGCTGTTTGTGCGCGAGCCGCCCTCTCTTAGCATTAATATTTATCTACAGTCACTAAGTAACTAAACGTCTGGGCGTTATGGAGTGCGGAGCGACGCGGGAAGCGTGACGGCCGCCCCGATTGCTTTTTAAAGGGGGGAAAAATGACAGCGGATCTAAAAGCACTTTAACTCGATCGGCAGAAAGCCCTCAGGCCCAAGGTCAGGCCTGCGAGACAAGAGCAATTCAGTCTTGCTGAAAGCTAATTTGTCACAATTAATGTCAGCTCCGTAAAACCAGAGAAAACCCAGAATCCGCGTTGGTTAAGCGAAAGGAAAAAGAAGAAGGAGGAGGAGGAGGAAAAGGACTGTTTATGGTATAAATCTCCAGTATTGGGGAAGCTACTCTTAAAGATTCAAGTTTCAAATTTGTTGTCTACAGAAATAGTTCTCCAGAGCAAAAACGATGTGACATTTAACATCACAAGAAAAGATGTAAAGTGCAGAATAAATAGCAGATAAAAATACTATAAAAAGACAATAAATACTAAGACCAATAAGCCAATACTAAGATAAAAAGACAAAACACCAAGCCAAAAATTGTAGTGCAAGACAACTTCAGTTACAGAAAAAGACAGTCAGTAGTCGACAAACAATATGAACTGTGTGCATTGTAAAACAGTAGAAAGGACAAGAGTTTAAAGTGGCAAGTGCAGTGTGATGATGTATGTAGCAGCCATTTAAGACTGTATAGGAACAGTATAAAAAGAGAATACACAGTACAAAGCAGAACAAAAGACAGTTTAATGCCAAGCTTCTGCACTAAAATAATAGTTAACTACACTACAAGCTATAGAGAAATTTCAGAGAGCCATTTCATCCAGTAATACTTAACATTTAACATAAAACTAATTAAAAATTTGTGTAATATGATGTTAAAAGTAATATTATTAGTAAGATTAGTGACTTTTGTAGATAGTGTTTTGATTTTCGTTCTGCATAAATTACACCCAAATATGTCAATTCTGTCCATTTCGACTTTCGACTTGTTTCTGTCTTGGCCATGGTGATTTCCATCCTCCGACTACATCTTCCAGCTGCCTAGAGTTTGCTGTGATGAAATGAGTGTGTGATGCATTGATTAGAATTTTGCATGGTTTCAAGTAGATGTGATGTAATACAAATAAGTTGCACTCACTCTCTTTTTAAACAACGGTTGATGTTGTAACGGTTAGGGAGCTGGCCCCATATTTGGAAGGTCGCCGGTTCAAGTTCCGGGTTGGTAAAAGTACCACTGAGGTACTCATGATCAAAGTACCATCCCCAAGCACTGCCCTCTGGGTGCTCCTTCATGGAGGGGTTAGATACAGAGGTCACATTTGGCTGTGTGCTATGCTATGTTTAGAATGACAAATAATCACTTACTAAAATACTTACAGTACTTACAGTATGAGTGCAAACTGCTTCAAATGACTTAAACTGAATTTTAAGTTACCTTAACAATGAATACTTGGCTTTCTTACACTCGTTTCAAATAAGTTTTTAAGCTCATGTTTAAGTTGATAAACTTAATTGATTTGAGATTTTTCTCGAGCAGTTTGAATTGAACTAACTTATCAGGGTTTACAGTGTATTTCATCCCGACTTCATCCCCAACACAATCCTACCACTTTCCTATTTCATACTGATTACGTATTGATGACATTGATTCATTTACGCCTCGCCGCAACTGCCGCGATAGATATTAAATCTTATTGACCAAAGGAAAAAAAAATGTTTAATTTCGCACGGCGAATGGATTTTCCCGTCATTTCTGATGACACGGGTTGGAATTTTTAGTGTCGCTTGTCGCCAATCAGCAGATCCTGACTTATTGCCTCATGGTCAAAATGTATTAATTGCTTTTTTTCTTTTTTTATAAAGGTATTACAAAACCAGGGTTGAGTTTCATGTGGCTGGGATTTAAACTTCTCGTATGTGTCTAGTTATAATGGCATAGCCTGATTACAATGGGGTTTTCGTGACCGCCGCTGCATAGCAACTCTTTTGACTGTATCAACTCTGAAAATAATGGCTTAGTGGCGCTTAATGAGTATTGACATGTAGATAGCACAGCTCAGATTGCGTGTGTGTTTGTCTCTGTGTTTGTAAACCTCCCAATGTGGGGACTTGGACCTGATTGCACACCAACAATGTGGGGACCTGTGTCCCCCTAAAGTTAATCACTGCAACATAGCTTTTCCATCAAGCTAAACCGTCCCTTTTAAAATCTAGAAAGTCCCCATCATATCCTTAAAAGTGCGTATGTGTTTTCCTAACCCCATAATGGGGACCTTGCCCTGACTGCACATAGATAAAGTGGGGACATGTGTCATTATAGGGACACAAAATTCAGTGGTTTTATTCAAGCTGAACTTCTCCCTTTAAAATCTCAGGCCCCATAATGGTAATATCCATAAAGAGTGTGTTTGTGTGTGTTTTCCACATAGACTATTTTTGAGAACAAATATCATACTCTATCATACAAGTACAAGTTTCATGTAGTGAAATGTACCTTGATCGCTCCAAAGATAAAAATAAAAATAGAAAAAAAATGAATTAACATTGAAGAAACTTGACAAGAGCAAACAATGAGAATATAAATATATGGAAAGGTAAACAGAGGTCTATACAGAACAGTAACTTTTAGGGGTGTGACAAGATCACACAATATTAAAACGTGTTGAGATGAGTAGCTGTCTCACGAAATAGTACGGCGTTATCTTTTTTGCCAAAATTCTGACCATGCAGTGGAACTTTCGTGAGCCTTCACACTCGCTCCACTTGGTACGTGTTATAAATGCCTCCAAAAACAGCCAATGACAGGCTTGGAGAAAGCAGATTTGGTCCCCAATCAAGTCTCTAATACGGCTCCAGGTCCATGTAGCAAATACCAACACAGTTTCCGAGTACAATGCCAAAAGAAGCAACAAGAGGATTAGGTGTGGGTTATTTGAAGATTTTGGGTGTGATTTTTTTTTTTTCAGCCAGTATCCTAGTCTATTTGTATCTGTTAATCTTTTCATTTTGCAGGGATTACACCTCTAACGTTTTAATGAACATGTTGATTTTATAATGTACCATCTGATGATTAATTAGGTGATTCATACTTCCTCATGCACAGTAATGGTGTGAAGAGATGCATGAGGAATCATACAAGAGAGAGTCCGGTCAGTTGATCCACTAAATCCACTCTTTTGCCGCATTTTCATTTTCATGAACCTCTTCTCGTGTATCTTCTCGTCTCGTCAGCTGTCTCGCCACACCCCTTGTAACTATATCCAGTATAAAGTGCAGTGTGTTAGCTATAGTTATAGATATAGTTTGTGTGAGAACAAATTTAAGAAAACTAAAAGAGCAGAAAGTTTCATTTTTGTTACTGTGGTTCTAGTTATTCTGTGTGTGTGTGTGTGTGTGTGTGTGTGTGTGTGACTGAGAAGAGAGGCAGAGTCTGATAATGAGCTCACGTGTATTTCACGTAAAGGCAAGCGAAGAGGTAAGGGAAGAGGAGTGAAAGATGAAATGTGGGAAGAATGAGAAGGAGGGATGTAAAGGATGGCGAGAGGAGAAGAGAATAAAAGAGAGAAATGGACAGGAGAAAAACGAGAGAAGAGGTAGAAAGAGAGAGAGTAGAGGTGAAAAGAGTCAGAGAACTGAGAACACGAGAATGTAACAGGAACCAGAGCAACGCGGGAAAAAAACAAGTGAAGAGGCTGAGAAAATGGAGAGAGAGTGGGGGAAAGTTTTAGAGGAAAGGAGAGAGAAGAGTGGAGAGAGAGAGAGAGAGAGAGAAATGGAGGAGGAGAGTATGCCATTAAGCTCAGTATTCCGTCAGAAGCCTTTTAAGGCCTCGTCACTTTTACAAATCAGCACTAAGAGGCACTCGCCTTTCAAATTGAAAGCCTTTGCATTATCAAGCTTAATTTTAAATGTCTGTTTAAGCCTTCTGTCCCTCCCTCATTCCCTCCATTGCTCCATCCATCCCTCCCGCCCTCGTTCCCAACTCCCGCCCGACGGCTGGCGTGGTAAATATGAGGCCTCATTGTTTATTTATGCTCCGACATCAATTGTAGTGAAAACAGCTGAATTATTAATGCTAAAATGCAATCTGAATATTGGCCTCGCTGCTTTAATTATAGCGGGGAGAGAATTCTTAAATACACAAGACGTCTCTCCCACTCGGAAGAGGAAGGAGGGAAGAGAGGGAAGTGACTCGGGTAGACGAGTGAAATGAGTGATGCTTTCGAGAGCTCTCGATATAAAATAAAATCAGGCTTGCGCAATGTGTGTTAAACCTTGCCCTGTAGCGCCTCCTAGACAGCGTCGAGATATGGTTATGAGACAGTTTATTTATTTTTTATACAGTAAGCTGCAAAAAGGGTCGTACTCAATGACGGTAGTGCCAGAGGTAAGATTCGAACCCACGACCTCTTGGTCAATAGGCAAGTGTCCTTACCGCTAGACCTCTGACATGTACAGTGATTTATGTAGCATCTCTGACTGTTTGCAGGTAAAATATGAAGAAATGATGGGGCTCAAGACTCTTCAACAGTACTCTGTATTAAAAATGTTCACTGTTTTATTTTATTTATGTGTTTATAAGGGAGTGAACAGAGCACAGCACAGCACACAGTACACTGCAACAACACGTGGCCTCTGCTTTTGAACCATCCATGAAGGAGCAGCTTTTTTGGCAGCACCTGGGAAGCAGTGCTTGGGGGATGGTACCTTGCTTCACCTTTCCTGGTCCGGATCTTGAACTGGTGTCCTTCCGATCATGGGCCAACTCCTTAACTGTTAGGGCCCGTGTCCACTAAACATATTTGTTCCACTGAGTGCGCTCAAAACCTCACTTCCATAGCTTTCTCAGTGCTTTCTCTCAGTGCTCATAGTTGTTAAGTTACGAAAAGCGCCACTGGACACTTTCATGTTCGTTCCTATTTCAACGTATTGCTTTTAGATTGAAATAAGTAACTAAAATTGTCTTTAGCGGAAACATTTGAATAAAGCAAACTCTTTTTTTTAAACTGTCAAGCTACAATCTTAATTACAAACCTGCAGCGTAATGCACTGGAACAACTTCTTCTCTTCCTCCTTCTCCAGCAAAGGGCAGAAACGAGCAAAAGCATGACGTGAAATCTGCACATGTTGAGACGTTTTTTGTGTGGGCGAAAGAGAGGCAGATCGCTTTACCCCCCAGCTGGAATACGAGCCCCCGTCTGGCCGGCATTGTTTGTATTATGTGCGATTTCACGGCCGCATAATTGGCGTTGTCCGCTCACCACATTTGATGCTCATTTATTAAGTGAGCTTCCCAGCTTCTCCCTAATCTCTTTGTTCGGGACAGACAAATTACCTTTCTCATGCCGAGGCCGGACTCGGGGGAGTCGAACCCTCTCAGCCTCCGTCTCCTTAATTAGCCCCCCAAAAGTGGGAAAGGAGGGTGGAATTCGCAATTACTAATAGACTCAAACCCTCCTATAACTCAAGGAAAGGAGGGGAAAAGTAAATTGCCCTCCTAGAATGTTTAAAACAAAAGGAATAAGAAGTGGAGAGAGAGAGAGATTGCCCTCTTCTGCAGTCACGATAGAACGATAGAACGATAGATAGAACGATAGATAGAACGATAGACAGAACGATAGATAGATAGATAGAACGATAGAACGATAGATAGAACGATAGATAGAACGAACGATAGAACGAACGATAGAACGATAGATAGAACGATAGATAGATAGATAGAACGAACGATAGAACGAACGATAGAACGATAGATAGATAGAACGAACGATAGTTAGATAGAACGATAGATAGAACGATAGAACGATAGAACGATAGAACGATAGATAGATAGATAGATAGGGCAGAGTCATGTGACAACACACATGGGAGTATGTTTCCTAAAAGACCAGTACATGAAAACACACTGGGAAAAGTTTTTCTGAATGTCAGTTTAGATTAATTTCTGATTAATTCTTCAGCCCTGTATATATACAGTAATATATACATTATATATATAATGCGAGGAAGGAAAGGATGGAAAAATAAATAGCCCCCTAGAATGTTTAAAACAAAAGGAAAGAGAGAGAGAGAGAGAGAGAGAGAGAGAGAAGTTGGTCCTGTACTGTGTATGAAAGCAGAATGTGGGCTGCTGTAGACGTGGGCATAATTGTCCCTGTTGCGCTGGCTTCTTGCAGAGCCCGGGCCTCCTGGGGGCCTCGCTGAAGCATTGTTCGGAGCGGAGACGGGGGGGAAAAAAAAGAAAAGAGACTAACTTCATAAAAACATGCTTTAAAGTTAATGCAGGGGAAATAGGACAGCAGATGGTTTGCAAAGCCGCGCTGATCAATAAATTAAGCAGGGGGGCTTAGCGGCGCTGCTGTAGCGAACACCGCCTTCATTAGACACCTAAATATGGAGGGAGCAGTTTCCCAGTGCTTCTGCTTTTTAGCACGTTTTATATGCCGCTCTCACTGTATCCTACGTGTGTGACGCAACTTTTTAAGCCGTCGCTAACCGCCTTAAACACCGCCAGCATTCATGATCCAACATTATATAAGTGCTACAAGTTCTACAACAAAGTACTACAAGGAATTCTCCTTATAAAGGGTACTCAATGATTTACAATCAGCTTATTAATAAGGCTGTAGACCGTCTTTAAATCATTAATAAGCAGTGATAAACAAGTTATAACTCACTATTTGGCGAGAGCTCGGATCTTGTTAGTTGCTCAGCTCATCTCATCCCCTCGTCTCAAGGAGAATGTTAAACTGTCAACTTCATCAGCTATTTGTTAACATGCTGTTACCAATAAAACAGCAGTAGAATTATGGTTGGATGGCAGCGTTCTTGATTTTTATTAGGTGATTTTGATTTTTGGATGAGTTACTAGACATCAGGCATGTTATCTGCCTAAACTAACTTTGCTGTCTGAGTTAATGGTTCCCCCATCCATCATGATGTGTTATGGTATTTTTATGACTCATTATTGATAAGTTACTGACATTTATATCTGGCATAAAGAGTGAAACGAATCTTGCCAAATAGTGAGCCTGCATCAATGTATCACAACTTTTATAACTTGTTTATCACTGCTTATTAATGATATAAAACCTGTCTACAACCTAATTAACAACCTGACTATAAATCATAATAACCCTTTATAAGGTAAGTCTTATTTTGCCTTAAACAGCAGTGTAAGTCCTTCCATTTTAAGTGAGTGATTGTCATTGTGAACACACCACTACAAAAAACGACCTCTGTATTTGACCCATCCATAAAGAAGCAATGGGCAGCACCCGGGAGCAGTGCTTGGAGACGTTACCTTGCTCATGAGTACCTCAGTGGTACCTTTACCGGTCCGGAACTTGAACTGGCAACCTTCTTATCACAGTGTTTACTAGTCACAACTGGTGACATGTTGCTCATATCAGTCCTAAACCTGTGCAGAAATTTTGAGAAGGGTCTGGCTGCAGACCTCTTCTGTGGGTAAGCTCCTCTGTCAGTACATCTCCTCTGAGGGAAAGGAAATGACGGACAAGGACGAAGAACCGTACCTAACCCTAACCCTAACCATAACTGCAGTTATATTCATGACATCATTTCCTTTCCGTAAGAGGAGACGTACTAACAGAGGAGATTTACCCACAGAGGAGGTCTGCAGTCAGACTCTCTTGGAAATTTTGGCTGTGGTGGTCGAAACTGAGCTTGTCCTTGCTGTTTTGTCCTACTTTAGAAGAATGTTTGCTCTGTTCTGAATGCATTTAACACCTCTTTTTTTTCTCTCTCTCTCTTCCGTCTCAGGTGTGTTAGGAGGGAGGAGTTGCTCAACAAGCGGGACGTGTGCCTTCATTCCAACCCTCGCTCATCGTCACTGAAGACCTCTCAGTCCTCAACGCTGCCCCTCCTCTTCCTCCTCTTTCTCCCCTTCTTTGGAGCCTCAATGCCCCCCCTTTAATGCTCCAAGCTCCCAAGTTCCAGTCTAACCCCCTCACCCTCTCCCCTTTTGACCCCACAACCTTCGATCATGGGCGGAATTCCAGCGCTTTCCTGTCGCGCTTCTGATGGAAAACTTGAGGACTCCATGAACTCCACGAATTACAGGAGACGGATGGGACTCAAAGATGGAGAGAGAAAGAGAAAAAAGAGACAGAAAGGGAGTGAGAGAGAGAGAGAGACAGAAAAGAAGTGATAAAGGGAAAAAGAGTCGAAGCAAAAAGACTTTTCTTGGTAAGAGAGAAAGACTGAAAGAGACAAACAAAGCGAAATCGGCCGGAGCTTTTTGGAAATGCGATTCGTACGTTTGTTTGATAATTAATATGAGCAAAACAGACTGCTTTTCCCCCTTTTTGTTTTCCTATTTTGGCTCTTATCTATTCTCTTTTACTTCACTACACCCTATCTCCTCTTTCTATATTTTAAATGTTGTAAAGGGAATGTGTTTCATTTCGGGTGATATGAAAATCAAAAACCTGCGGGATTCCAAGAAGTATCTGTGGCTTTTTTGTGCAACTCGAATCATGAACACTTGGTGTATTTGTAAAAAAAAAAAAAAGATAAAAAAAGAAAGAAAAAAACCCCAACTATCATGTATGTATGCATGTAAATGTTTTTGTCCCAGCGTGGCCACCGTACATCCTCCACCTGACACACAGATAAACTCCCTGTCTTTTCCCTTCCCGTCACAACCTGAATCCACAGAGACCAGAAAAAGATGCTCATTACTGTCCACTTATAAAACGCTGAATGAGAGAGAAATCTATTTGTGATATTTTCAGAGACATTTGCTCCAGTATGGTGTATTTAATTAATAAAAAAGTTAAGATTAAAATTTAAATGCCACCTTCTTTTTTTGGTACAGTTGTTCTTGTACATTTATTATTATTAGTCCAATTCCAAATGTTTAATGTGATATAATTTTCTATAAATAATAATGCAATTATTATTATTATTATTATTATTATTATTATTATTATTATTATTATTATTATTATTGTTGTTGATCTAGATAAAATGGTATATATAATCAATATTTGTACATATATATTTGTATGAATTTGTATTTGGCTATGATAAATATATAATATTATAAATAATGAATATTTCTAAAGACTATATAACATAATTTGTGAGCTGTGCAGTGTGTATAGTTTCTCATTAGAATTGCTCGAAACGTATCAAAGGTGAATTTCTTCTTGATGTTCCCTCGTTCAATGTCAATCACCTGCACAATATCAAAGAAAGAGGAAAAAAAAAAAACCCCACTCTTGCCAGTTCTCCATCAGGCAGCCCAAGTGCTTTGTACTATCACAGCAATTTATCTCATCTGTTCCCTAAGAGTTTCTCTCTTGAGAGAGAGAGAAGGGCTCATTAGCAAAACTATGCTTTTCATTAACCTTGCTGAATGTAGAACCATCTCCGTCCATCCGCTGCGTCTCCTCGCCTTTCTCTGCACTAATTATGAATGCAGATGATGGGGTGGCTAATTGAAAAACGGATAAACATGTATCCTTGGTGCTCTTTTCAGATGAACATGCTATTCATCGCTGCAAGAGCGGGGATGGAGGGTTGGGGCGGTGGGGTTGGAGCTTTGAAGATTCAATTACGGTGGTGGGGGGAAAGGTGTTTCGGCGCTGCCTGAATGGGCTATTTACAGAACAAATCGCCGTTTGAAGCTGTTGCTCGACCTAATGGGCATAAAGGGCTTCAAATTTGCATTAGCCATAAAAGCTGACCGGGGTTCGCCTCGCTCATTAGACAGGTGGATCTTAACCAAATTTCAACCATGCTTCTCAGATTTAATGCTTACGCAATTGTGTACATTGATCCCCAGACTTACAGTGGGAAATACAATAGACGTCTAATGGAAAAACTGGCAGCAAGGCAATCAAGTTCATAATGCACATACAAACACATTGGGGAAGTTGGAAACATAATGGTTAAGCAGTTGGCTCTGGGATCGGAAAGACGCCGGTTC
Organism: Distichodus sexfasciatus; assembly: GCA_032718565.1. NCBI lineage: Eukaryota > Metazoa > Chordata > Actinopteri > Characiformes > Distichodontidae > Distichodus > Distichodus sexfasciatus. Next base: position 1,526,114 of record JAVGVS010000003.1, on the reverse strand, counting down.
AAGCACTGCTCCCCGGGCGCTGCCAAAAACTGCCCACTGCTGCTTCACGGATGGGTCGAATGCAGAGGTCACATTCGGGTGTAGTGCATTGTGTTCTGTGCTGTCGCCATGACAAATAATTACTCATTTAATCGCAAATTCACAAAACGCTATCATCCAAAAAAGTGCGCCATGGTTTGAAATATGCAACACTGCATATTTTATAGATGTGCTACACTACAGAAAACTTCAGATGATGCTATCACATGCTTTTCTGTTGTGTCACCTTTATCAAAGATCTTCTTGATACTTTTATTATATAATAAAGTTGGTTTAGCAGTCTGTTCAAAAAGAGAACTTGTTTTTGTATATTATTGCCATTGCTTCCAAGAAAAGTCCTCCCCAAAAAGTGTCCTTTGCAAACACTTCCATTGTGTTGTTCCAAAGTTTTGTGTCTTTGGCCAGATGCATCAATAGAATATGTGACCCGATCTGCCGTAATGAGTTGGAAGTCGGTGTTCTATTTATTTAGATATGGCCGATTATGTTGAAAAACATCACAAAAATAGCGATTTTTCTTTTTTGATGACCAGATTGATTTTGAAGACCTTTTCTTTCATATAAGACCAAAAAAGAAAAATAGCTATTTTTGATGTTTGCCAACATAATCTGGCCATATCTAAATAAATAGAACGCCGACTTCCAACTCATTACGGCAGATCGGGTCACATATAAAAAGTAAATGCAACAAAACTGCAAAAGCTGCAACACAAATGTAAAAACCACAAAACAAAGGATGCCTGTCCATAAATGTGCAGCACATTGTATTTTAATGAAAGTGTTTTCTGAATCTGTGTAGTGTTTACCAATGTGCAGTGTTTGTACATGCATTATGAACCTGATAAATATGCTTTGTGGTGCTGCAGCACATTTTTTTACATTTTAAATTGCATTGGGCTGTCTTAGCCACCGTAAAAGAATTGGATAGATAACTTCATTTTGAGAATTTGAGTGAGATAATATGTTTTCTGCCCTGAATGTGTAGTTCGGAGCTGTGGTTTTCTGAATGTGTGAGTTCTTCCGCTGAAAGATTCACAGGAACTCCTCAATCGACATGCTTTCAGACATTGACTCCATGTTGCATTCCTCCACTCTCTCGTTTTCAAAAGCCTACGGCCTCTCGATGGTGCTGTAAAGATGAACGGCGCTGCGACCCCTTCGACCCCTTCGGCTTGCATTTTTCAGATGTTTTCCGGTTAGAATCTCAATGAAAGGAGGAAGAACAAGGTGGACTGAGCAGAAGCGTGGGGAAAAAGAGCTTGTTCAAACCTGCACCTTTTTTATTCATTTGTTAGAAGGAGGTGAAAGGCTCGGCCTTAGCAGGTGTGCCGCTTTAACAGTTCCTCCTTTTGAACTGTGAATAACTCAAGTCGGCTTTAATACACACCTGGCTCCTAAGTGCTTTAACAGGTGGCTTCAGCTGTGAAGCTCAAGGAACGTCTTTGACTTCCTTTCCTCACACCAAGTGCAACGTGAAAGTGAATTCTGATTTGTGTTACGCAGTTTCATGGCATTATTGTTCCAAAGGGGCCAGAATGTCAGGTCTCTCTTATCTTTTATTGGACATCCAGGTCCTCAAATATTTTCGGCTTTCTGACCTTTTTGAGGACGTTGTTGTCCCCAAAATAGATAAAAATCTAAAATTTGATTGTTTGTGATGCTATTTTGGTATGTGAGGATCTGTCCACAAAAGAAAGATACACAGAAAAGATGCAGGTATTGAGTGAGACATGCTAAAATAAAGAACTAACTAGAATGAAACACCTGCAAACAAGAAGCTAACTGATTTAACCAAACAAGATACTAAATTATTGCACCAAAAGACTGACAGAACTAAGCTAACTGCAGATGGGAACTAAAGCACACTAAAGCTACAGACCAATGAAACAAACAGGTGTGCATTTGGGTTTTTGGGTTTTACATATTTTGTTTTAAAATAGATATCAGAAAACAAAAAGAGCAGAACCATTACCAGTGTTACGGGTTAGGGTTTGACTTTAGAGAGAGCCACAGTCTTATTTAGCTACAGTCTTGACAACTATGGAATGTCCCCAAATATTAAGTGAAGAAAGTGTGTGTGATCTGCAAATTGAGTGTGGTGTGTGACTGTGGTTGTTGTGTGATGGTGACTGAGTCGAGGTTAACCTTCTAGTAAAAGACGTCCTCTGTCGTGAGCAATACCAGGTGTGGCCAATGTGATGTGTAATGGATACAGCATTGATCTGCAGCATGCATTTATGAGGTGGTGGTCCAGCAGCAGCTGCAGATTAAAATAAAATATAACACAATTTGACCATAAAGTCAACAGCTGCAAATGTGAGGAGGAGACAAGGTGGCTGACAAGATGTTATCTACAGTATCTCACAAAAGTAAGTACACCTCTCACATTTTTGTAAATATTTTATTGTATCTTTTCATGGGACAACATTGAAGATATAAAACTTTGATACAATGTAAAGTAGTCAGTGTACAGCTTGTATAATAGTGTAAATTTGCTGTCCCCTCAAAATAACTAAACACACAGCCATTAATGTCTAAACTGCTGGCAACAAACGTTTCACCCCCAAGTGAAAATGTCCAAATTGTGCCCAAAGTGTCAATATTTTGTGTGGCCACCATTATTTTCCAGCATTGCCTTAACTCTCTTGGGCATGGAGTTCACTAGAGCTTCACAGGTTGCCACTGGAATCCTCCTCCATCGACATCAAGGAGACATCAAGGAGCTGGTGGATGTTAGGGACTTTGCGCTCCTCCGTCTTCCATTTGAGGATGCCCCAGAGATGCTCAATAGGGTTTAGGTCTGGAGACATGCATGGCCAGTCCAGCACCTTTACCCTCAGTTTCTTTAGCAAGGCAGTGGTCGTCTTGGAGGTGTGTTTGGGGTCGTTATCATGTTGGAATACTGCCCTGTGGTTCAATTTCCAAAGGGAGGAGATCATGCTCTGCTTCAGTATGTCACAGTACATGTTGGCATCCATGGTTCCCTCAATGAACTGTAGCTCCCCAGTGCCAGCAGCACTCACGCAGCCCCAAACCATGACACTCCCACCACCGTGCTTGACTGTAGGCTATTTACAGAACAATGTACACCTCCCCTGGTTGCTGCCACACACGCTTGACACCATCTGAACCAAATAAGTTTATTTTGATCTCATCAGACCACAGGACACAGTTCCAGTAATCCATGTCCTTAGTCTGCTTGTCTTCAGCAAACTGCTTTCTTATGCATCATCTTTAGAAGAGGCTTCCTTCTGGGAAGACTGCCACACAAACCAATTTGATGAGTGTGCGGCGTATGGTCTGAGCACTGACAGGCTGACCCCCCACCCCTTCAACCTCTGCAGCAATGCTGGCAGCACTCATACGTCTATTTTCAAAAGACAACCTCTGGATATGACGCTGAGCACGTGCACTCAACTTCTTTGGTGGACCATGGCGAGACTTGTTCTGAGTGGAAACTGTCCTGTTAAACTGCTGTATGGTCTTGGCCACCGTGCTGCAGCTCAGTTTCGGGGTGTTGGCAATCTTCTTATAGCCTAGGCCATCTTTATGTAGAGCAACAATTCTTTTTTTCAGATCCTCAGAGAGTTCTTGGCCATGAGGTGCCATGTTGAACTTCCAGTGACCAGTATGAGAGAGTGTGAAAGTGATAACACCAAGTTCAACATACCTGCTCCCCATTCACACCTGAGACCTTGTAACACTAATGAGTCACATGACACCGGGGAGGAAAAATGGCTAATGGCTAAAAATGTGAGAGGTGTACTCACTTTTGTGAGATACTGTATCTATCTATTATGATGATGGAGAAGATGAAGATTTTAAATCTGAATCTGAGCTGCACGTGTAGCTCACAAGGTGAAATCTTGTTATTTTCCACTAAAGAGAAATCTTTTTCCAGGTCAACACCACATCTATTAACCTGATAACAGTCGGAATTACAGACAAAAGGGCACTTCTTCTTGACATTATGCAAATGGCACAATTAGTCCTGCAATTTAATTTTAATAAAAAGGAGATGAATTATGTGTTTGGCCATGCTCTCTACAAACTACTAATTAATTAGTCTTATTAGTCAGTCTTTCATTTAGACCCTCATTTTGTTTGCTTTGGTCTTTAAGATTAGGCCTGATAAGGCTGTGAGTCACGGCGGTTAAAGCAGAGTTTTTCTCCTTGGCTGCTGTATAATCCCGGTGATGTGTGCGGTCGTGGCTCGTTAATGTTCTCCACTCCAATAACGCAACTTAAATGCAGCCTAAACACAAGCTGCAACATTTTAAAATGTCACTCATGATCCATATTTCACATTTGTCTTTGATGGAGCACAAAGGAGATGGAGCGCGTGGAGCTAAGCCACGGTAATGGAGGCCCGGTGTGTGTGCGCGTATGCGTGATGTGATTGTGTGTGCGCTGTGTGTGTGTATGTGTGTGTGCTGTGCATTGTTACACTCTATTTTCACTTTGGTTCAGCACATGTATAGATGTGATTGGTTGAGGTGATGCTGTTCTTTCTGTAAGCAGGATGATGGATGGATGGATGGATAGATAGATAGATAGATAGATAAAAAAGCACGGGAAAAGAAGTGATACAAAGAAAAGGAAAGCGAGAAAGAGAGAGCAAGGTAGCTATCTCTTTTTCTGCTCTCTTGCGCTCTCTTTCTAGATAGATAGATAGATAGATAGATAGATAGATAGATAGATAGATAGATAGATAGATAGATAGATAGATAGATAGATAGAAAGAAAGAAAAAAGAAAGAAAGAAAGAAAGAAAGAAAGAAAAAACATGAAGAACTAAAGAGATAGATAGATAGATAGATAGATAGATAGATAGATAGATAGATAGATAGATAGATAGATATAGTAAAAAAGAGACAGAGTGCAAGAGTGCAAGAGGGAGAGTGGAAGAGGAAGAGCGACAGCTGAGGAACAAGACAGAAAATTACAGAGACAGAGACAGAGAGAGAGGCAAAGAGGTGAGAGAGCAGGTGTGTGAATACCATGGCGTGTTTGGGCCTGTGATATTTCTACAGGTTATATCCTGCTTCCTCAGGATGCTGGTGGGTGTGTGTGTGTAGGTGTGTGTGTGTGTATGTGTATGTACTGGCAGCTGTCAACTCAACGCAATAACAAACATCCAAACTTGATGTTTGATCATGTGAGTGTCCACCCTGATGGACCATAAAGAATGAAGACATGCGAATGAATTTTTAAATTTGGGGGGGGGAGCTGGGCGAAACAGCACTTCAATACACTGTATACTATGTAAATTGTTGTACTGACAATAAATCCCTCTTGAATCTTGAATCTTAAAACCTTCTATTCAGCTGCATTTAGTCTTAAAATTGATTTTGTACATTGTTGTGCTCCAAAAGTTTGTGTAGTTCACACATTAAACCTAAGTGATCTGAATCGGCAAAGTGCCATTGGTTTTCGCCATTATTTACTTCTTCGGCTGATGAGGAGTGTGTTCAGGTGTTGAGGTCGCTGAGTAAATGTGTGTGAGTCGGCGTAAAAGCCGAGCTCTGCGACGTTATGTAGGTCAGCGTTTCATCACTATCTGTGCGTTCATCAGTCAGGAATGTGCCATATTTCAACCCTGTTTTTCCCAGATGCACTTAAAGCCTTTACGCAGAAAGGTACGACTCTCCTCCAGCACAGATGACAGCAGCAGAACTCCAACATGCAAACCACAAGAGGCTTCATCCTTGGAGGTGGAAGGATCCTGGAAAGGAGGTGAAGCCGTCACGTTCTTTCATGCCTTCAAATGTTGTTGAATAAAGTTTCAAACAAATGATACTCAAATAAAATACAGATATTCAAAATAATTGCTTAATTTAAGTCCTCAAGAAAATGTACTTGAAAACCTTTATTATGTATACTTTATTTAAGGATCATTTCTTAAACATGTAACTTGAACAAAACCACATTTAAAGCTGTGGAAAAGCTGAGTACAGTACTCAAATAAATGTATTTTGTTTTGGCTCACTCCCTCTTTACACCATAACCAGTATAAATGTAATGTTTTTTTCCAGTAGTTTCTACAGATGTTCCCCGACTTACGATGGAGAAGTGTTCCGGTGACCCCATCGTAACTTGAGAATATCGCTGAAAACACCAAAAACACAGAAACACATATGCACTCAACCTCTATTGCTGTCGATCGCTGGCAAGAGTGAGGCATCTCACAAGGCGGGAGATGCCGCCTTGTGAGATGCAGCATCCCAAAGGATTTCACAGGATACACTAATACGTTATCATCGTAAGATCGAAAAATCTTAGTTGAACCATCACAACTTGGGGGCCATCTGTATTTGGCTAATTGGCAGTACTAAACTTTTAGTTCATGTCACTTTTATTGGACTGTGAATGTGTCACTTGTCAGGTCTTCTTAAGTTGGTTGCCCATCTTGTAGTTTTACACACACACACACACACACCCCAAATATATTAGGGGTGCAATAGTTCTGAAACTTTAGAGAAACACTGCAGCATTCTCAGATTATGATTCGGAAGACATTTGCGTCGCCATCGAGTACTGATCTTATACAAGTGTGTCACTGAAAAGACCACATATGGAGGTGACAGGGCTCATCCGAGTGCGGGATGTACCATTGGCAACATGGTCATGGACAAATGAGCAAAACTATTGGGACACCTGACCATTACAGCAAAACTCTACTTCCACGACTCCTAAGTTAGGCAGGCCAAACCCAGACTCGCCCTTCTGACTTCCATAGAACATATTTTTTCCACTGTTCCACAGTCCAGTGGTGGTGTGGTGTGTGGTGGTTTACACCACTCCATCCAACATTTGGCACTGGACTTGTTGATGTGAGGTTTGCATGCAGCTGCTCAGCTGAGGAAACCCATTGCATCAAGCTCCTGCTGTACAGTTTTTGTGCTTCTATTAAGGCCAGTGGAAGTTTGGAACTCTTCAGCTGCGGAATCAGTGTTGGCCACTTTAATGCAGCATGGACCTTAGCAGTGGTTGACCGTGACCTGTGACTTTACCTGGTCTTCCACTTGCTGGTTTCCAGTTGCTGTTGTTTCTAAATGCTAGTAATACCACTTAAAGTTGCCCATGGAATATCCAGCAGGGACGAAATGGCACGAACCGTGGTGGTGTCCTATTACATTGCCATGCTGACACTATTGGCAATGGGTCTGATTGAAACACCTGAATTCAATAATTAAGAGACGTGTCCTAATACTTTGTCCACATAGCATATATATACAGTACTGTGCAAAAGTTTTAGGCAGGTGTGAAAAAAATGCTGTAAACAAAGAATGCTTTCAGAAATATAAATAATGATTGTTTATTTTTATCAATTTACAAAATGCAAAGTGAGCGAACAAAAGAAAAATCTAAATCAAATCAATATTTGGTGTTACTACCTTTTCCCTTCAAACCAGCATCAATTCTTATAGGTACACTTGCACAAAGTCAGGTGTTTTGTAGGGTTATAGTCAGGTGTATGATCAACCAATTATACCAAACAGGTGCTAATGATCATCAATGTCACATGTAGGTTGAAACACAGTCATTAACTGAAACAGAAACAGCTGTGTAGGAGGCTTAAAACTGGGTGAGGAACAGCCAAACTCTGCTACCAAGATAAGGTTGTGGAAGACAGTTTCATGTCATGGCAAGATTGAGCACAGCAACAAGACACAAGGTAGTTATACTGCATCAGCAAGGTCTCACCCAGACAAAGATTTCAAAACAGACTGGGGTTTCAAGATGTGCTGTTCAAGCTCTTTTGAAGAAGCACAAAGAAACACGCAACGTTGAGGATCGTAGACGCAGTGGTCGGCCAAGGAAACTTAGTGCAGCAGATGAAAGACACATCAAACTTATAACCCTTCGAAATTGGAAGATGTCCAGCAGTGCCATCAGCTCAGAACTGGCAGAAACCAGTGGGACCCAGGTACACCCATCTACTGTCCGGAGAAGTCTGGCCAGAAGTGGTCTTCATGGAAGAGTTGCAGCCAAAAAGCCATACCTCTGACGTGGAAACAAGGCCAAGCGACTCAAGTATGCACGAAAACATAGGAACTGGGGTGCAGAAAAATGGCAGCAGATGGTCTGGACTGATGAGTCAAAATTTGAAATATTTGTGTGTAGCAGAAGGCAGTTTATTTGTTGAAGGGCTGGAGAGCACTACAATAATGAGTGTCTGCCGGCAACAGTGAAGCATGGTAGAGGTTCCTTGAATGTTTGGGGCTGCATTTCTGCAAATACAGTTGGAGATTTGGTCAGGATTAATGGTGTTCTCAATGCTGAGAAATACAGGCAGATACTTATCCATCATGCAATACCATCAGGGAGGCATATGATTGGTCCCAAATTTAGTCTGCAGCAGGACAACGACCCCAAACATACAGCCAAAGACATTAAGAACTATCTTCAGCGTAAAGAAGAACAAGAAGTCCTGGAAGTGAGGGTATGGCCCCCACAGAGCCCTGATCTCAACATCATGGAGTGTGTCTAGGATTACATGAAGAGACAGAAGGATGTGAGGAAGCCTACATCCACAGAAGATCTGTGGTTAGTTCTCCAGGATGTTTGGAACAACCTACCAGCCGAGTTCCTTCAAAAACTGTGTGCAAGTGTACCTAGAAGAATTGATGCTGTTTTGAAGGCAAAGGGTGGTCACACCAAATATTGATTTGATTTAGATTTCTCTTTTGTTCATTCACTGCATTTTGTTGATTGATGAAAATAAATGATTAACGCTTCCATTTTTGAAAGCATTGTTTACAGCATTTTTTCACACCTGCCTAAAACTTTTGCACAGTACTGTATATATTGATTTGATATAATATTGTATTGAGATGATACTTGTGATTCACATCCATATTAGTTAGTACTCAATCTTCCAGCTCAAGTTGGTGTTTTATGTTTATAAGGAGACACATGCACACGCCGTGTGATAAAACAGGCCGACTTCAGGCCGCTTTGAAGTCATTGCCGAGTGAGAAGAGGGAATCCATGTAGGGAAAAAAAAGGGGAAGTGTGGAGGGGGGAAAAATGGAAAAGCCAAACTATAAAAGACTGTTAGTGGTGACGGCTGGAGTCCAAGTTTCTCATTACCCAAAGAGCATCGGAGTAGTTAAAAGGAGCGGCGTAAAGACGGCCCGCATTCCTCTAAAAAAGCCTCGTTTTCCCCAGTCGCATCCCCCAGCTGGGGCTCTTAGCAAAAGCGACATGCATTTACCATTACGCCCTGTAAGCCTTGTGCAGCTAAGTCAACGCGGCCCCTAATGCCATCACAGCCAACTGGCTGCCGAGCGATGGCGTGCGCTCTTAAAACGCCAAAAATATTACCCCATTTTAGTCCTATACTCATATTATACACATCAATAATTAACAGGGTCTCAATAATTAAAGGCTTCTGAATATTGTCTTCTTTTTAACCTCCTCCAATAACAACGTTACGACTCATAGTGTTGGGGAGCAGCAGAACTAAGATCAGGCTATTATGGCAACAATGGTTTCAAGATGACGCTCTACACTTCTACACAAGTTCCTCATATCAAAGAAACAGTTATCACCTCAATTTTGAATGAATACGAACATTGCTACATAGGTAAAATTCACAGGTCAGCTCAAAGTCCTGAAGCACGGCCCACTACTACAGAGCCCCTACCCATTAGAGCTGTAATATGCAGTCCTTTTTAGGATTCAGCTTCCTCTGAGTCACTCACTAAACTGGGTGTGCGAGTCACTTGAGTCACTTGAGTCAGTATTGCCAGATCGCCAGCTGAATCATTTGTTTCTCATAGAAGAAAATATCCATGGCTTGTGAGGAGAATGAATGCAGTTCCAAATAAATGACAAAGTATCAAGACAAAGCTACCAGAGTGGCAAGCATTTATTTTCAAGTGGCACTGTAGAGGAAGTTAACCAGAGCTTATCCACAAAAAGGCCCTATGGCTGTCCCTGGGTTTGAACCCAGGACCTTCTTGCTGTGAGGCTTGTTTGGTAATATCCGAACACGTTGTACATTGTTATTTTATATTTTTGCATATTCGATTATATGATTAACAATAAAACTAAGTTACTCAGTACTTGAGTAGTTTTTTCACCAAGTACATTTTACTCTTACTTGAGTAATTTTTTTGATGACAACTTTTTACTTTTACTTGACTAGTATTATTCTAAAGTAACAATACTCTTACTTGAGTAAAATGTTTGACTACTCTGCCCACCTCTGTATGTTTCCGGCTCTAGAGGAAATGAACTAGCAGATTCACTCATGGCTATTTGTGCTTCGAACAGTGTGAGCGATTCAGATTTGGCTATATATTTCTGGCTCAAGAGGAGGTTAACTGACATCACTCGTGAATGTGTGTGCTTCGCGCCACGCTACTAATTCGACTGACACGCGTCCCGTAGTCTACAAAGAGAATTCAACTCCGTAGGAAGTTCTTAGGATCCATTATTTGAGTGTGGTGGTGCAAACGAACTGTAAGTTGTGAAATTTTTAGCAGCTATACTTACTACTATGGCTGTATTGATCTTGTAATGAGTTTGCGACTCGTGAGTTATTTAATGGATCCGGGTGATTCACTCGGGAGAGTCATGAATCACCTGGCTTTACTACCCATCGATTGTAAAACATTTGCATGCATATCAACTATTAAAAAAGATCACTCTAAAGTCATGCAAGCAGAACTATGTAAAATTTTCCCTTGTGTCTTTCCAATTTACATTTCACTGGAAGGGATGAAGACAGTGACAGGATAGTAATCACAATCTGGGCTAATACCGAATACAACATGGGATAACAGTGGGGAAATATTTAAGCAGGTGGACAGTGGGAGAATAACTAAAATGACAGAGGAATCCTGAAAAAATGAGAGTTAGATAGATTAGAGGAGATAGTTTGCTAACTTACATTTTACCACAAATTATGCCACCCCTTAAATTCACATCACAGCTAGCCCATACAGATTAGCTGTGTGTTCTCATGCATTCGCTAATCATTTGGAGGTCTTTACAACAGGTACAAACTTACATTTGGTTACATGTGGTTCAACGGCAGCCACCGACGGTGAGGGAAGGGAGATATTAGGAACTGTTTCGGACTTAGCATATAACAGACTCTCTTAGCGACCTTGCCCAGGCCAGCAGGTAGGCTACTGACGCTATGTGGGTGGGCGGGGCCAGAGTAGTAGATCTGGGCAGGGCTATGCTAAACATAACCTCTACATATAAGCAGGCTGCGTTTTAGTCCCACCCTACTTTGACCTACCGTGAAAAGCCGTGAAAAACTGTTAAACTCCATAACTCAACAGCATCATAAAACTGTTTTCAACATCTTTTCAGACAGTTTTCTGACACATTTCACATTACCAAAAAAGGATGGGTTTCACCTTACTGTTTCTTTAACCATTAGGTTTTTCACTAGCTGATCAGTAGCAAAGTCATTTTTGAAGCAATGGAGCATCACCCGCCACACAAGATTTGAACCCCAGAGAACGCTGTTATCTGTCTCATCAATACATCAATTCAGTAATCCCAATTCCATATCATCAATCCAAAATGAAAACACTGATCGGACATTTCACATATTGTAACATGTATCTGTGTAGGTTCCCAGTCATTCAAGACACGATAATCTTAAGAGTTTAAATAGAAGGCAACTATATATCTTGAAAAATTCAAGAAAATTTCACCTCTCACCCTAAAGTCTTCAGAAGTTGCTGTCAATTTAAGCCCCTAAGATCACATGTAACATCACTTTAAATTGAATAGTGTGTCTTTCATATTAAAAGAGAAGATTGTCTGGTTCAGCTCAGGAATAAAAAGGTCCAATTATATTTTATCTTTTATATTGATCGCTGGCTCCTGTATTGAATCGACTTGAATTGAATCATAGCAGATTTCCTGATACTGGACATTGAATGATTTTTCATTGAATCAATATAATATCATATTGTGATGAAACTTGTGAATTACACCACTACTATCTGGCCACAGATTCTTGCTTCCATCTAGGGTTGTAACAACACATAATGCAACATTGATACATCTATTCAGTGATCAATGAGCTTATAGTTTTGAAAAATGTCAAATTAAATTTTAGTTGCTTTTTCTCAGAATGTCATATGATATTTGCTTTTTGTGATTTGATATGAATGAACATGATTGCATCAAATCAACATCATTTTGTTTAATATAAATTGTTGGCTCCTGAATTAATTCAAATCAAAATCGTATCATAGCAGGCTTTGTGATATCAGCAGGGATCACATCGTTGTTCATTGAATCGATATAATATTTTACTGTAATGAAAGTTGTGATTTACACCCCTACTGGGCAAAATGTTAGGTGCATGTTTTAAAAACATTCCATTAGGGGTTGGCAATTTGCGACCTCCACTAACTCTCTCGTGCCTCAAGCTCCGGCCAGGCTTGACTCAGGAAAGTCGAGAAGCCTTCGAGTTCGCCATTACACTACGAAAATCTGGTTAGCTATTGTCATGTTTCAACAGCCTTCCCGCCGCATGGGCAAACAACCTAGTGGCGAGCCGGGTTACTTAGCGTGGTGTTCGATAACACCAAGAGAGACATGCAAATATTGGTAAGGCAATTAAGGCCAGTCTTGTTTGACCTAAAGTAGAGAGACGAGGAGGAGGAGGTGGGGGTGGGGGTGGGGGCGTAACCCAATCCCTGGGCCATTACCCGCGCACCAGCGTTAACGCTAACGTCTCGAGCGGCTACAAAAAAAGGCGCGGCTCCTTCCAGCTAAAAGGGTTAGCTCCTGGCAGATAGCGGGCTCATTTTTCGCAAAAAACGACGTCTTTCGGCCGGCGCGTAAATGCACTTGTAATGCGATGAGATTGAAAGCACCACCCATCTCTCTCTCTCTCTCTCTCTCTCTCTACCACCCCTTCCCCCTCTCTTTCTTTCTTTCCTTTTCCCCCTTGGGGCTAACAATGGACTCCTGGAAAGGAGGCGTTTACGGGATACTTCTTTTTTTTTCCTTGCCAAACAAAAAAGAAAAAAAAAGAAAGACTTACCCCCCATTAGTAACTCTACTCCCATTTACTCTGAGTTCACCTGGGTGAGGGCCTGACAGCACACACACACACACATACACACACCCAGCTGGGTTTTATCTTCCTAAGTGCAAAAGCGTTTAAAACAAAAGGTTAATGGTGTCGTCTGAAAATAACTCGCTGCATCAAATTCCATTAACGCCACGTTTCTTGCTCTTAATTAATTGTAAAAAATTAACAATACAGGTAATTACATATGTGCTATCTTTAGGGTGAGACATCAGGTGTGTACACACGTAGCGGTTCGTCGCGTCAAAGTGTAAGCATAAAAATTAATCTAAAGATCAAACAGGCTATATAAAGATGAGTAATGGTGATATCACGTTTGCTTCAGTTATTCTTCTTTACCAACTCGGAATGCGCTAAGGAAAGAGGGAAAGAAAACGTATCGGTGATCCATAGCTCAGTTAGACGCGACTATTCGTGTTTTTTGCAAAGCTGGCCTCCTTCCCCTTTTTTGAAAGCGTTCAGTGAGGGAAACGCAGGAACAATAATAATCCATTAAGGCGACGGCGGTTTTGAGATGATGCTCTACACGTTTCCTCTAAAGTGCCAGGTCTTAGCCACTCGGTCCCTAAAAGCACGGCCAAATGTGGACTCCTACTGAGAAACCAAACACACACACATACACACACAAATACTCACACACCTAAACACACAATGCACCGGCTGGAAAAAGCTCCCGAAATTGATGCTGAAAGGCCCCAAACCTGCCCTGCAGGATCAATTCAGGTCTAACATTTATACGTTTTGAAATATTTTTCCCACTGTAAAAAAGTCATACAATTACTTTGACAATTTCAACTGCCTTTTATGCATTTTCAGTTTTTCAACTTAGGGTTTTAAGTCAGTCAATGGAAATGAAAATATGACTAATTTACATTTACCACATTTAGCAGACACACTTATCCAAAGCAATTTCCATTTTCCTAATTTCAGGAACAGTCTCTCTGAAAGCAACTTGGGTTTAAGGGTCTTGCTCAGGGACCCAATATGTACACAACATGTTGGTTCAGGGGCGAGTGTTTAAACCATTAGACCACTTCCCTCTAGAAGCTACTGTTATTAATATAGTAGTTTAATACAGTAAGAGTTAGCAAGACAAAGTAGCTAACTACATTGCAGCTAATTCATCCAGCAATGCTTAATATCTGTGCAGTAACATACTCTTAAAGTAAATTAATGAAAATATGTGTTATGTTAAAAGTAGAGATGTAGCCGATCCGATATGTAGATCGGTATCAGTCCGATAATGGCTCAAACGGCTGCATCGGGTGTCGGTGACATTGGGCCGTTCTATGGAGCCGATCTGTAAATGCATGCACAATGAATTCGTTATGCATGGGAAGTGGCACTGCGGTAAAGTAGAGCTGAAACGATTATTCCAATAACTCGAATAATTCTATTACGAAAAATGGTTGAGGCAATTTTTCTAGAATCAAAGCTTTGTTTAATTTATTTTAGTCGCTAGAGCATGCGCTGCTTGTATTTCACACGGAGGCTTAATAGTGACACACAACGTTTTCAGTGGTGCGATCAAGACAAGACCTGATCCATCTGTATGTGAATAAATTTGTGAGATGTTCAGTGCACTGAAATAGAAGAAAACATTTTTCGACATTATTCGCGATGTAAACACGCGCTGTGTTAATGAGCGCACGCGTGAGCACCATTACTCGCTAAAACGCTTCATTTCAGTCAAAATGTCCCTGTTATTACAGACACAAACCATATTTTAGCTGATAAATAACCACAATAACCAGCGTTCTACTCACAATTCTGCCGTTTATTTAGATTTTCCCATAGATTTTCCATCGTTTATTCTGGAACACGCGCCCAAAGCTTCATTGTGACGCGGCTCCAGGGCGCACCCAGAGGATCCTGAGAAATGTAGTTCTCTGCAAAAGCAGCTCATTTTATAGGCCAAATTGGTTCAAAATGACAAACTTCAGTATTTCATTTTCAATTGATCAATTTTTTTTTCAATTTTATAATGTTATAGTGTAATCAGTAAGAAAGAAGAAATATTTATATGTCTAAACGAACAATTTTTGAGAACAAATAATTTAGCATATACGTGTGTGTGTAATTATTACATTGTTTTCGTTAGGAATTAACAGTTAACAGTATTTAAATCAAGCATTTCCTTAAGCATAACAATAATCTCAATCTTGTATTCAGACATTTTTAAAGCATTATTTTATGTTCAAAAAAAGACTGTGACTGTATCGGATTTGTATCGGTATCGGCAGATATCCAAATTTACAATAACGGTATCGGTATCAGACATAAAAAAGTGGTATCGGCTCATCTCTAAGTAATATGAAAATCTAGCTTTTTAATGGGGTAATGCCAAATCACGATAAGGTTTGTATGTAGTTCTAGAGAGTGTTTTGTTTTTCTCCCGGAAAAACTAACCTACACTCAAATTACTTGGTAGCAACATCTGCCAGTTCAACACCAATTAGAAACACCAGGTAGAAAAAATACTTGTCTTTGTAAAGAGAGAAAAAAACAGTGTTTGATGTAATAATTTAATATTATGTAGCCATGCTACAACGCTATTTGTAAAAAAAAAAAAAGTTACTGGAAAAGCTACAGAGTTTTAAAAGTAGCTTCATTACTGAAAAGCTACTGAAAAAAAGTTACTCATGTTACAAATTGTAGTAAGCTTCTCCTGAACCCTGCTGAAACACTTCAATCAACAGTGTTTAAAGTGTGTTTAAAAATCGTCTTATACATTTCATTGGCATTGTGCAAACTCAAACTTTATTTGCTCTACATATTAATTGTACAGCATTACTTTTATTGTTGATAGCCCAATCTTTCTCTCCATTTCATTCTTTTGTCCCATTGACTTCTCATTTATGAAATCAATTAACTATTAACTGTTGACTTGTCTTGCGTTAGACTCTGTATCATCATCCCAACCTTTACATCTCACTGAACAACCTTATCCTTCCTTCTCCCCTTTACTACTCATGATTTCCTTTTTCTACAAAGGGGAAATGTTAAACTGCATCCACACTGTCATTTCCGGGGAAACCTCTCGAACTGCCGACTTTATTTCTCATGTCAACCTTTTTCATCTCACAGTTTTGGAGGGCAGAAACACTTCAATACTTCCACAGTATTAAAAAACGGTTTTGTATGTTTCATGGGTATGGTGCAAACTGGGAAAAGGGGTGGAAAAGGGCAAGAACTTGTGTGCAGCGTGAGTTGAGAGCGTGCCAGGCCAAGCTGGACTAAGATGCCCAGCGGAGGAGGCTGGCATCAGGGCTGGCAGCGAGTTCGTTTACTCAGGATCACTCCATCATCTGCCTCTAACTGGCTTCAGCTGCAACAGACCACCTCAGAAAATGAGGACATCATGCAATCAGGAGAAACACATGACAGTTGAATAACTCGCTACAGATGATCCAACTTTCAGTCATCAGGAACTAGCTGTACGGAGGAATAAGCAACTTTTAGCCAAGATGGCAGGGGTGGCAAATTGTTGGACATATTTTTAGGACAAATTTCACCAAGTATTATTTATTTTGGACTGCTGTTTAATTGCTATCACCTTGTTCTCATTGTTAGTTTTTTCCATACAGTAGTTAAGTTACTGAACAGTGGCACTTAAATGAATGCAGTTATTGAAGGTTGTGTTTTCTGTTTGGGCTATAAATATTGTATTATATTTCATTGATTATATACTGCTATAGTTTTAGGTAACTTGACTAAAGCCAAACTTTTGGTAAGTTGCCATCAAAGTTGGAAAGTTCTTACTCTGGTTTAAACCACAGTTGATATAATAATCATAGTAAGCTAAGTTTTACATTGTCAAATCAGCCAATCAGAAAGGCTGCAGTGCTTCTGGATACATTACAATGTTTCCTTTGTTTCACAGATGTTGATAAAATGAGAGAAAAGATGGTGGTGATGGTGGATGACTGGGGATGGGATCGCTCTTGTCCGTGCTCAGAGAGTTAAAGGAGGAGTGCCAAGGCTCTGGAGCAGAGGGCTGAAGACTGTAAGAACGGCAAAAGGTCACCAAATGCTTTCATTAATCAGCCAAACACCAGCCAGAGATGATGAGAGGAGAGCTCATTTAAAAAATCTCAGAACCTCCCTTGCCGTGCCGGAGAAAGCACAAGGTCACTGATGCTTTGCTATTGTGTGATTTTCATTACTCAATGTTAATGTTATGAGTACTGAATAACAAATTTTCCAAATTTTTCTTTTTGTATCGGAGTGCGGGGTATGTGGTATAGATTGGGTATAGGTGGGTATATATAGGTATGGGTTTAGATTATAAGTTGTAAAAGATCAATGCAATAATCACAGCAATTAATCACCTATTTGACAGAAAAATGTACTATATATCAATCTAATAAATTGTGCAGGAATAAAGAAATGTAACTTACATAACTTGGGCGGCACAGTGGCACAGTGGTTAGTGCTGCCGCCTCACACTGAGAAGGTTCTGGGTTCGATCCCTGGGTCGGCTGTAGGGTCTTACTATGAGGAGTTTGCATGCTTTCCCTGTGTTTGCATGGGTCTTCTGTGTCTTTTTGGGTGCTCTGGTTTTCTCAGACAGTCCAAAAGAATACAATTTAGGTTAATTGATTCTAAATTGACCTCGTAAGTTGTGAATATGAGTGTGATTGTGTGAGTGTATGTGCCCAGCGGTGTGTTGGTGCCTGCCGCGGAGTTGGTATCCACCTTGTGCCTGTAGTTCCCAGGAAAGGCTCTGATCCTCCCGACCTCAGTTGCGCGAATGAATGAAAAAGTTGCATAAATCATCTCAAGCCAGTTGTTGCACTTTACACACTTTAGTCACTCTATCACAGACATAGTAATTTATTCTTATTATAAAGAATAAGTGTTTATCTTAATGTTTCCACTTTTGCTCATTTTAGTATATATTGTATTAATTAATTAAAATGTGTATACAGTTTAACTGAGCACCTAAATGTGTTAGCGTTCTCAGTCATAGTTATTAAACATTAAACAGAAAAATAGGGAGTAAACAGAGAATGGAAATTATGAACTGAGAAAAATAACTGCCAAAAACTGCAGCATAACCATCCTCTGTGTGTAGCCTGATTTTCTTTTTTCAAACAAAATAAATCTCATTAGTCATTAATAAATCATTTGAAATAATTTTATCTCTTTTGTTGAGCAAAGTGAGAAGGCAGCAGCGCTGACTAATGTTTCACATTGTTAAATATATCTATTAATGATTTCTTTTTCTAGAAGGCTTTGAAATCTGGAACATAAGCGAGCTGCAAATCACACGCTTTTGCCCTTCGCCTCCCTGAGAGAAAAACGCCAGTTGCCCTTATCTGGCCAATTACATAGAGAGGAGTGGGATCTGTTTAGGATCTATCTGTTCGTTCTCAAGACATACCACACACGCACACACACACACACAGTCTTGTATTACTATCTTTGTAAGGTCCTTCCATAGACTCCCATAATAACTAAAGTATATAATTTTACACCTACACCTGACCCTAACCCTAACCTTAACCTCAGTAACCAAAAGCACATCTTTTATCTCTTTTAGTTTCTCAAATACAACAAGCACATTTTCTATAAAGTCATTTCTCCTCTTGGGGACCCCTCAAATGTCCCCACAAAGCCCAAAAAAAACAGATAAAAGTGATTTTAGGGGACAAAAGGTCCCCACAATGCGATAAATACATGTCCGCACACACACATACACACACTTACTTTAGTTGCCATGACTTATACTCATTTCTCTTTTCGGATGCCGCAACTTGACCCTGCCCAAATTCCTTTAACCTTTAATGGTTTGTCTCCCAGCGATTAGCGATAGCGGAGTGCCCTCGCGGCTACCGCGTCAGATAAATTTGCCCAAATTTATTTAAAAAATCCCTGTCCACTTCAAGCGACTTTCTTAAGTATTTTTACAAGCAATACGTGCCCAGGACTGCTCGACGGGTAAAATAGCCTTGAGGCGTAGACAATAAACACACACACACTTACATGCTTTTAAATGACAGCCTAAGATCCAAAGTTCCAAGTTCCTCCATTTTTTCCCAAACGATTAAAGTTCTTTTTGAGTAAATAATTTCTAAGTACATTCTTGGACAGCTGTACTTGCCCACTGTTCAGTCTTATCTCAAATCAACTGTCAGTGTGTATTAGCTGCTGCTTTTAATTCTCAGGGATGGGATGGCAGCCTGATGGATCGGGGAGGAGGGGTTTTTGGGCTAAAGGTAGAATAAGCCATTACGCAGAAAACAGAGCCTTAACCAAGAACCCTGACACTGGCATTTCATCCTTCTCCCCCTCTGCTGACCTTTACATATAATTAAACAAGTAGTTCAAGTCCTTGGACCCCGAACTCCCTTTTTTTTGTGTATGGTTAGTGCTCTTAGTGCTTGGGGCTAATACAGGGATGGGTGATATCACCTCCAAATCAGTATCACAATTACATATGATGAACATATGACTTTTATTATGATTAATGAAGAATTATTTTGCCCTCATAATTTTTGAGCTGTACTCATTTCATACCTCATTTGAATAATAATTTGGGTGAATAAGAAAAAAAAATACTGCATGCAACCAAATTATCTCTCTTTCTACTTCTAGTTAAAAGGTTATATTTTAAATTCTACCTCTAATTTAAGTGTATATTTAATACTTAATACATTTATATATTGCTTATTTTATGTTATTTGTTCTTCTTTGTTCTTTGCACAGTTAAAATTGGAGCCACGTCGTCTCGTCTCTCTGAATACTTGCACAGTATATAGCAGAGATGACAATAAAGTTTGACTTTAAAATTATGGTGTTAAATCAGCATATGATATTGTCTCATATTGATCACCAGCTCCTGAATTGAATCAAACTGAAATCGTATCGCTACAGACTTGAACAGAATCATTGTTCATTGAATCAATATAATATTGTTTCATGATGAATCTTGTGATTTAGTATTTCTTTTGTGTTTGCATGAACCGATGCAGACTTAGTGGTTAGGAACTCAACCCAAACCTCTTTAAGGCTAAGGTTGGCATCGCCACGGCGACGTCAGGCTCCTGCGTCTCTTAACGAGCACGGTTATATATGCATGGCTCTAATTAGCCTCTGAGACACTGTGGTACTGGCTTGGCTAGGCTTGGCTTGGCTTGACTGCCTGGAAGTGGAGGAAGAAGGAGATGAAAAGCAGGAGGAAAAGGAGGAGTGTTAACGGAATTAGAACGCGAACCAGAACAGAGGATCGGTGCTGGGGTTTCTGTGGCGACGTTGGCCCCGAGTAGAGGGAGATGGCCTTTGAGCAGATGCCAGTCCTCGTGTCAACGAGCCCGAGCCTCTGTGAAGGCCTTCTGTTAGTTAATCTATTAAGCCCTGTCTCAGTGGGGGGGCACATGGGGGGGCAGAGCTTCAGAACCGGGATTAACATGAAGGGGGTGACAATGGACCTTTAATTTCTCACATCAAACCTGGAACGTGGAACCGGACGTCACATATTTAATGTCCTCACAAAGCCACAAAAATTCACAGGACAGTTGGTCCTCACAAACTCAAACACATACACAGGTACATACACACTGAATTTAAAACTCTGTACAAATAAAAACAATGTTCAGTCCTGTAGGAATCTGACTGAATAAAACTTCAGTGGACCTTTAATTTCTCACATAAAACCTGGAACGTAGAACCGCACTTCACAAACGTACTGTCCTCACAAAGCTGCAAAAGCTGAGGTCCTTACAAACCCAGTCTCTCTCTCTCTCTCTCTCTCTCTCTCACACACACACACACACAATGTAAACCATAAATAAAATATTATATTCAATTAGAAGTGACAATAGACCTCATCACCATAAAGATGGACGTCATACTCATATTTCAAATGATTAAAAAGTTCAGTTTGAACTTGTGCTGCTCTTTAAGGTGTTCCGAATAATCATCTGTAGTCATTTTTCTTACCATGTAACTGAGTTATTTTGGTAAAATATTTTTTGTAGTTTTTATAGTAACTACGCTGTGAGACAATAAAACAGGGATCTCTCTACCATTGACTTTTGCCCAAAAATTGCAAAGATTTTTCAAAATTAGCTCATTGTTTTATTCAGGATAAAAGTGGCAACAAATTTACAAAAATCTAAAGATATTTACATTATGGAATCCAATGGAAGTATCTCACAAAGAGAGCAAGGCATGTGTGTGTGTGTGTGTGCGTGTGTGCGTGCGTGTGTGTATGTGTGTGTCTGTTGGGGGGGGGGCGCTATCTCACTCTATCTCCACAGTACAATTATTACACTTACATTGCATCACACATGCATACAAGATGATCAAACTGTGATAGATATTACAAAATGTCATTATAAAATATATTAGATCATTAGATCGTCTGAGGATGTGTGATCATCAGATACAACTACACTGTGAGTCAAAAAGGGAGCTCTGTGCTACACACATATAACTTTGTTGACTGAATTAGAATTACTTGCAACAAAGTTATATTACATTACTTTACGCCACCGTAAACATGTAGCTACAACAGGTCAGAGGTCTGGTTTTTTTACTCAGTTAAATTCTTACTTGAGTTCTCCAACAGAGAGTTTTCTGATGGAGGATTTTTGAAAACTTTTTTGATCAGAATCCCAGACAGAGATTATACAAGATGATAATCTTTGAAACCAAAGGCATCAGGGATATTTTATTAAAAAATAAAAATAAAAAAAAAGATCTATTACTTCATTAGACTTCATTAGACTTGGTGTTTAATAATTATAAACCCACAACTCCACTATTTTGCTTCTGAGGTTTCCAAGTGTGTGTGTATATGTGTGTGTGTGTGGACCGTTTTGTCCCATAAAATCACTTTCATTCATTTTTTGGGGCTTTGTGGGGGAGATTTGAGAGGTCCCCATAAGGATAAATGACTATAGAAAATGTGCATGTTTTATTTGAGAAACTAAAAGGCGTAAAAGATGTACATTGGGCTACTGAGCTTAAGGGTAGGGTTAGGATTAGCTATAGAATTATATACATCTAGTCTTCATGGTAGTCTATGTAATGTCCCCAAATGGTAGTTTAACAAGTTTGTGTGTGTGTGTGTGTGTGCGGCCATGTATTTATCTCATTGTGGGGACCTTTTGTCCCCTAAAATCACTTTTATCTGTTTTTTTGGGCTTTGTGGGGACATTTAAGAGGTCCTCA
Organism: Distichodus sexfasciatus; assembly: GCA_032718565.1. Lineage (NCBI taxonomy): Eukaryota > Metazoa > Chordata > Actinopteri > Characiformes > Distichodontidae > Distichodus > Distichodus sexfasciatus. The sequence continues at coordinate 1,503,818 of JAVGVS010000003.1, read as the reverse complement.
TGAGGAAAAATGACTTTATAGAAAATGTGCTTGTTTTATTTGAGAAACTAAAAGTGGTAAAAGATGTGCTTTTGGTTACTGAGGTTAAGGTTAGGGTTAGGATTAGGTGTAGGTGTAAAATTATATACATGTAGTCATTATGGGAGCCTATGGAAGGACCTCACAAAGATAGTAATACAAGACTGTGCGTGTGTGTGTGTGTGTGCTGGGTGAACTTTTAAGCAGCATTGCAGATCGCAGGACACGGATGCGAACATGACGGCTAATATATTGGTGTAGCAAGCGCTGGCTACTTTAGCCATTAGCCGGAGCAGCTGCAGGGGGACGGAGCAGGCTGGGTCACCTGGCTCTGAAGGTCACTTTTAGCAGATGAAATTATGAACTTCTTTCCCTTTAATCAAATGAGACGACCCACACACACACACATGTACATACACACACCCACACTTCCCGTGCCTCATGGCAACTGGCTATATTTATAGTTCCCAAACCCAAATGACCAGTTGGTTTAATTTAATACTGGCCAATAGGATTATGCGCAGAAACAAATTACCTAAGTGGCTCGACTCTGGACACCAAAATCTTTAACAATGATGGCAACCAGTGACATGATGTCTGAGTGTGTCATTTCATTATGGTGCTCGGATATTGCATCTGTCTGGACGCCACGTGTGTATGTGTGTGTGTGTGTGTGTGTGTTGCCATCACAGGACAACAGCTTTTATATACCACTGGACCAAAACTTAAATGAAGTCCCTGCCAAAAAAAGAGATAACCTTTAGCAGTAAGAAAAAAATATCCTAAAAAATAACTAAATCTAAGTTTTTAAGATTTTTAATAAATAGAAATAGACAGTATCAGTCCAGCTTTTCATTAAATGTCCAAAAATGTCTTTTTAGTCTATATTATTATTATTATTATTATTATTATTATTATTTATTGTGTATTATTTGGTGTAAAAAAACAAATATTTAAATCTGATACTAAAAAATACTAGCTTCTTGTACCTGCTAAATTCTACACAGTTAGTCTGAACCCTAACCTTCCCTAACCTTCCTCAGTAAACAAATGCATATTATTGTTTTACCTCTTTTAAATTTCTTAAATGAAACATGCATATTTTCTATATTCATTTTTCTTCATGGGGACCTCTCAAATGTCCTCATAAAAATGGGAAAAAAATTATTATGGACAAAAAGACCCAATAGGTCTTCACAACGCATAGGTCCCCCCAACACACCCACATCACTAGTGCATCCATCTAGAATAATATGAAAAATCATTTTGTTTTAGACTGACTGGATTTTTTTGGTTTTCATAGTATCAAAGTCTTAAAATATTTAAAATGTATACATCTAGGAATTAAATAATGAAAATGACCCTTTACTATTCTAACTATTTAATTCACACTGAAACACTAACACATTCTGCCTCCTGAACCTCATGCGCCCTGAGCAAAAGAGTCATTGGAATAAGTTCTTGAGTAAATGTTAATGGTCATGTCCTGTCTACCTTAAACATGTGGGCTGGGTCTCCAGTTAGAACGTTCACGTTGCCGAACAACAGTGTGCTTTTAGAGACCGTAGCAGCAGAGATTTTCCTCTCACTCATAAAAACAAAGAAAATGTAAGTGTTTAGAAAAAAAATTCTTAAAATAAACTATACTTTTAATCAGCACAAATGTCATTTTTAGTGTCTTATTTATGTTTCATATTCTTCTTCTTCTTCTTCTTCTTCTTCTTCTTCTTCTTGTTGTATTTCATAAAAGCTATATTTTTAAAACAACAACAATAATAATAATAATAATAATAATAATAATAATAATAATAATAATAATAATAAATGCACAAAACAAAGTATTATTATTATTATTATTATTATTATTAATATTAATATTAATAATAATAATATTAATAAATATTATTATTATTTCAAAGACCAATTATAAAATTATGACTCTACTATCAAAATATAAAAACTTGAGCTGTAATTATTATTGTTGTAGAAGTAGCATGAACCTAGCATCATTTAACAACGCTGGCATGAACCAACCCCGGCACTGGGGCCCGATGTGCGGAGGACGACAACGTGGCATAAAAAAACCACGTACACCAGCGAATTTAATGAAGTTTAATCTCACAGATCTCTGTGTGTCATTACACGAGCAATAGATCACAGGTTGAGAGGAGCTCAAGGCCGGCGGCGGGAGAGACGGAGTGAGAGAGAGAGTGAGAGAGATGGTCATATAACCGACTGCCTCTGCCTCGCCATTTAATCAGATAGGGGCCGAAAGCCACCGAAAAACCCATTTCGTTCTGCCTCTTGGAATGCTAATAGAGCATAGCCCTAAATTATCCACCCTGTCCTTTTAAAAAGAGTTGTGCTCGTGACATATTTGCTTTTTTTATTTTTTTTTCTATATCAAGGGTGCAATTTATCATCCTTAATATCCTGGGCATCATCTCCTTCCCCACGGCTGGCTAAACATAAGCGCCAATCAGAATTAGCTGTCCTTTGACAATGAAAAACAAGTAATGAGCCATAAACTTGTAGTCATCCTCCATCCAATCACATTGTCTTGAGTAATTAAAATGATTAAGCAGGTAAGCAATTAACTAAGTTGACTACAGGACATGGCCATATGGCGAAACAAAAACAAGGTAGGGAGCTAATTAAAGTTAAAATAATGCAGGTTTTAATTAACTCAACCCTCAGGCATCAACATTTTCAAATTTATCCAAGCCGATAATTAAAAAGTCCTCTTGCCCGAGCAACGTTTTCTTCGCCCGAGCTAATTAAATCTGGAAATGAATTAGCAACATGACGCTCCAAATATTAATTCCTGCTAGAAGATGACTTCCTTTCTAATGAAATTAATTAGGAGCCTGGACTCTCGATCAGGGCGGAATGAAAACCTCGCGTAATCTAAGCGTGATGACGGGCTGCAGGGCAAGAAATTCCCCAATTGTAATGAACACTCTTTAACTGGGTGCCGCTCTTAATATACCAAATGAACATGTAGATCTATTTGTGCCCAGGGCATCCTCGTCCGCTGCCCGGGACGAGCTAGTTAAAATATATTCGCTTTTCTCTTCACTTTCATTTTTTTCCCCTCTCCACCCCCCACCGTCTCGCAGTATGTGAAGCATATTAACCGCTTTGTTGCTGCGAGCCACGATTACAGAGCGGACTGGTGTGTGGCGATCCATCGACTGGCTCATTCTGCTATAATGTGTAGAGAGTTTCAGTAATGTGCTTATTGTTAAATGGAAGAACAGAGATAATTGAGAAAATGTAAAGAGATTCATTATGAGCACAAGATGTTTTTGTGCTCCAAGGGTGTTTTACTGGAATAGGCATACTATATTTTCTACTGTTAACAGGATGTTTCTGCATGCTCATGAGATGCTTTTTCTCGCTCATAAGATGTCTTCTTGTGAGCACAAGATATATGTTAAATGAGAGCGTTTTCTCATGAGCACAGATATCATGCTCACAAAAGAGTTTCTCACATTTACAAGATATGGTTTTGCATGCTCATGAGGTGTTTTGCTAGTTGATGAGATAATTTCTTATAGTCATGAGTTGTTTTCATGCTCATGAGAAGGTTTCTCTTGAGCACAAGATGTTTCACCTGAGCTTTTTCTTGCTCATGAGATTTTTAATGTGATCATGAGATGTTTTGGTTAAACATGTTTTCTCATCAACACAATGTTTTCTCATGCTCACAAGACATTTTTGCTCTTGAGGGTGTTTTTTGCAAGACATGTTTCGTGAGCTCATAGGATTTTTCTCCATAAGACATTTTGGCCTGGGCGTAAAGATGTTTTTGTATATGCATGAAATGGGCGTGTGAGGATGCCAGTGTTTTTTGTGTAAATATAACATCTTGTGTTTCACAAGATACTTTTGTGAGCTCATATGAGAGATGGTTTCTTGCTTGAGCAAAGATGTTTGAAGCAGAAGCTTGAGAGAATTGTCATGCTCAGTTGTTGGTGTGAGCACAAGATCTTTTAATGTTGGCATAAGGTTTTGCAGCTAACAAGCATGTTTTTGTGTGCTTTGTGTTTTGGTGTAAGCACATGAGATGTTTTTCTGTGAGCGTGAGATGTTTTCATGCTCATGACATATTAGTGTGAAGCACTTGTACTTTGTATTGCTTTATTTATTTATTCATTTATTTATTTATTTGGATGAGCATGTTTTCTCTTGAGCACAAGACGTTTTCTCCTGTTCATTGTGTTCACTCAATATTTTTGCAAGATGATGAGACATTTTCTTGTGCTCATGACATGTTATCTTGTACTATCTTAAGATGTTTTCTCATGAGCACAGATTATTTTTGTTTGAGAGAGTTTTCATGTGCTCATTAGATCAGGTGTTTTGGTGTGCTCATGCCGATTACAAGCTTTACTAGCTTACCATGGGACAATCAACTGCCACAAGAGTTCATTATTGTTCTCAGGTTTTTGAGCCCTGGGAACTGCTGCCTTTGAGACGTCTCCTTCGGAAGGGCATTGTCAAATGCAAATGTCGATGAACTGGTCGACACGAAGAGGTGACTTTTACGAGAACCGGCGTGAATAAACCATACGACGGCTATCAACCAGCGACTTTCGGTTTTTCTGTGCCGTGCGTGGTTTTGCATAAGATAACATCTCCCGAATACAATTACAATTTAGACTCAATCCAGAGGGCAGACTCCATATCGGGGCCAGATTATCTCGACGTTGAGGACGAAGTGGACGTCTCTCAAGGATTCCTCTGAGTTGATCACTGTTTTTTCAACCTTGTTTTAACCATTTACTATCAGCTGAGCACGCGTGAATCAATTTGGCGATGCAGCGGAATGTGCGCTAAGCAAACGGATAGATGACAAGACAATATTTACTCACTGCCGCAGCAACATTTTTTGAAGACCCGCCAGCGCACAACCAAGCTTGCTCCTAATAACCGCGATCTCTCGGCAATGCGTGCAGTCTCACCATCCATCAACATGGCAGAGCATGACCCGTTTTAATGCACTTTGTCAAAGCGATTGGCTAATGGTGACCCGCGTTGCTGTCACATGAAACTCTTAGCTAAAGACGACCCACTACAAGCCAGATCCTGTTTTCAGAAACTTTTGACTGGGGGTTTGTATTAGGAGATTGCTTAGAAAACAGGAAAAAAAAAAATCAAGGAAAAAGATAAGTTGGAGAAAATGTAAAAGAAATGATAGAAATAATGTTTATAGCTGTTTCAGCAGATCATCTTCTAGCTTTAGACTGTGAAGCTGATGAATGAATTTTTAAAAATTTGAATGGAGTTTAGTGCCAATAAATTCACGAAGAAGAAGAAGTAGAAGTAGAAGCATCAAAACATGCAATTCTGAAAGAAACTTAAGTGATTTAACATATGTTGAAAATAAGAACTAAAGAAAGAAGATAGAGATTAATAATACAACTACAAACACAGCTAGATTTCTGAAGAACTAAAACTACGGATGAAGTTACAGGGAACAAAAAATAGAAAGAAAAGAGAGAAAGAGAAAGCAAGAGAAGATGATGATAATAATAATAATAATAATAATAATAATAATAATAATAATAATAATAAGGAGGTATCAGAATAAAAATAAATAGGAAGAAGAAATAATTAAGAGAACAGGGTGATTGGCATTTCCTGTAAACACAGCTACATTCTAAAAAAAAAAAAAGAAAGTTAAAGAGACAAAAATGGAAAGAAAAAAGAAAAACAAGAATAAGAGGAACAGAAAGCGAACAAAAAAGAAAAGTAAGAAGAAGAACACAGAAAAAAACAAGAACAATAGGATGATTCTTGATTGCCCTGCAAACTACTGGAAGTGCAATAAATACAGAAACCAAAACTGTGGGAAAAGAGTTAAAGAGGTCATTAAAAAAGTAGTTTAATCTTACCTGTTTTTGGCTCACCACCAAAAACATATTTGAATATTTAAGTGAGTGATTTTTTGTCATTGTGAACCGCTTTATCACACACAAATGCACCTCCTCAAAATGTGACCCTCTGCATTTTACCATACGCGAAGGAGCAGTGGGCAGGTGACAGTACCTTGCTCATGAGTACCTCAGTGGTACCTTTACCGGCCCGAGATACCGAGATACTCGTGAGCAAAGCACCATCCCCAATAAACTTGACTCTGAGACTGATTCACAGTTATGCAGCTGCCTAGCAATCATAATAAGCAATGCAGAGAACGCGATGATCGCTGTTACACAATGACTGATGTTGGTTAAAAACGCTTGATAAAGCCCTCAAATTTCTAGAAAACCACACACTGTAGCATACAAATTTGTTTGCTTGCATGAGGGTTTGGACACAGTTGGTGTCACACAAAAGCCTCAGCAAAGAGAAGATATGTTTTGTTTTTTTTCCTGCCATCCTCTTTGTGATTTTTTTATATTCCCTCGTTTTTGTTTATAGAGTTTCCTTCTGTCCACTGTATCCAGAATTGGAATAATTGTGTTTATGGTGTCCTCTAAGGCCTCCTGTCAACACGGACATCAACCCCCCCCTTACTAGGCCCGTCCTTTTGATTCGGCTCCATCTCAATTATTAATGCTCTCTGGTGGCAAATTTGAGTCCAGTATGCAAGTAGCTTCTGATCCCATTACGTTGCTCATGCACTTCATAAATGTGAGGACAAGAATGCTTGCAAAGAGGAGGTCAAGCTGAGCGCAGTCTGCTCTGGAACAAACAACTCCCCAAAAAAAAGAGAGAGAAGAAGACGAAGAAGCAATCTACAACAAACTAATGGGCCTCTTCTTTTAATGGTGCTTACGCTGAGACATTAGAGAATACCAAATTAAAGGTATAGTCGGCATGACGACTGAGAGCGCATTGCCACTAATGGAATAGCCTTATCAGTCAGGGCCGAGTGTGTGTGGAGCGTGTGACGGGCGAGCTAGTTAGGGGGTTGGCATCAAAGTCGTGGCAAAAAGGCCAACATCCACACAGACAACACATTTAGGTCCCGGGCAAATACTCCGCCTCACTTAAACGCCATTAAAACTGGAAGTATAATGTATATTTTTCCCCACTCCATCACTCTTTCATTATTCAAGAGTCTCTTTCTGTCTCAGTGAGAGAAGTACGACTTTCTTTCGCCACTTTTGGGTAAGCAAGTAGGTCCACTTTGAAATGGCTTGTGTGAAATGAGTTTAAAATATTTGCTAAAAATGACAAATGTAAAGGTAAAGAGGAGGAATACAGTAAACAAGCGATAAAACTGTGGAAGTGTCATAAGCTGGGTGAAAAATGGAAATGAGCAAAATAATGGCAGTTTTAAATATTTGAAATATTTTTTCTTCTATGGAGAAAAAAGGGGGGAAAGGGGAAAAAATGAGGTATGCAATTAGCAGAACATTTTAAATCATGAACGGTTTCTCTACAATGAAATTATGTTTTATTAAGTTATGTGCCAAAAACTGGGAAACAAAATAAATCATGAGAATAACTATACAAGCAATTTCACCACACTTAAACACCATTAAAACTGGAAGAATAATGTGTGTGTTTTTTCTAACTAAGAGGCTCTTTCTGTCTTGGCAAGAGGAGGGTAAACAAGTAGGTCCACTTTGAAATTGGGTATGTGAAATGAGTTTAAATTATTTGCCAAAAATGACAATGTAAAACTAAAAAGAAAGTAAAAAAATGAAGTTAACAAGCAGGAAATCTGTGGAAGGAGTTAAGTGCCACAAGCCGGGTGGTAAAAAAATGGAAATGGGTGAAATAATGGCAGAGGTTTGAAAGATTTCCCTAAAAATGACAATATGGCAGGGGTATAACATTTCACCATTGATGAAGGAGGTAAAAAGGAGAGATAACGTAAAAAAGGAAATATAAAGTGATTCAATGGGATGAAGTCAGGGTGATGTCATAGAGTGTCAAAATTTCCCCATTTAAGTCCATAGCATACTGACCATACTTTGTGGCTTCATTCATGGAGAAAAAAAGAGGAAAAAGAGGGATTTGAAAAGCTGAACATCATGCACGTTTTTCTCTTTCTCTACAATGCAAACCATGGAAGTAGTTATGTGCCAAGAAGTGGGAAACAGAAGAAATTATTCAAGCAATTTCATCACTGTTACCTCACTTAAACACCATTAAAATTATAGTATGTGTTTCATCAACTTAAAAGTCCATAAGTTAAAAGTCTCTGTCTCAGCAAGAGAAGGTTTCTTTCACCATCTCTGCGTCCGCATACAAACGTTAGGTGTAAAAGTAGTCGAGTCCAAAAAGTGATCAAAATATCAGCAATGCACTTTGTAGAAAAAGGAGACGAGACCTTTCCAAAGCTGCGAGACGATTCCATTTTCGAAGTTTGTGGCCAAAACATAGAACAACAATTTTTTGACCAGAAAAGAAGTGTAAAAAGAGAGCTGCAAAGACATTTTGACATAAATGTGACTCTATTTGGTTTTGTGCTGTTTTACATTGTTACTACTGTTTTTTTTGACTACTTTTAAAACCAGATCCAGCTTGTCCATCTGCAAGCTACTTATGATGAGAAGCTAAGCTACAGGTTTAATATAGTAGCTACACTATGAGCTATAGAGTAAAAATAGGTAACCTTACACTGATAAAAATGATGCAGGGGATTTATTAAGTCAACAAAGAAACAATATGTGATTTAAACAAACAAATCTTTAGTTTCCAGTCTACATCATTATGTTATTACCACTGGTAAATTTCATTTGTTCACCTTACGTGATTTAAGAAATATCTTTTCATAACACACGAAACTGCCTAATGTGAACATAATTATATTGTTGTTACCATGTTACGCATATCCGTTATGTTGTGCTTGAACCGCGCTCTCATCAAAACAGCCACCATTTTCACGACGACTGATGTGCAGACCTGCTTTACACTCCACCAGAAACTGACGGTTCTATCCAACTTAGCTGGTAAGTTTTAAACAGCTGCTGAAACAAAGCCTATTGTTTTATTGGTTGGAGATACGTAGTAACATAACCCAATAAGATATTGTGCTTTTTTGTCCTTGTAAACATTGTGTTAGTGACATCTTTTATATTTAACCTTTATCTGTCTTTCTTTTCACATATTTGTTGAAAGTTGATCATTGGGAATTTACTTATCACAGTCCAGATCTGCTCAATCTTGAGCTTGTTCTTGTCCATCTGCTGCTAAATCCTAAGCATTTATTTGAGAAAAATATATTTTATTTATTTATGTTTTTGTAACAAAAATATTTTTGAAATTATATTTTTTTTGTAAAGAGAAAAGGCATTGTTGTGCTTGAAAGCAAAAACTATTTTGTTAAATTTGACTGTTTTTGTTAGTCTATTTTTGGTGGATGTAAGTCATGTGAGCACACAATAAAATTTGATTTGGTGGACTCCATCTTGTGTACTAAATGTGTATTTAATGGATTTTAGACATTTAATGGTTTAAGTATTCTTTAAGTAATAAAATCATTTTTCAGCTTAAATAATTGTCTTAAAGTGAACTAATATATACCACTTCACTGATAATCAAAATTAGGTAAATCACACCTAAAAATGTTATTTATTCGATAAAAAATCAAGTAGATTCAACTAAAATCTTGACAGTTGATAAAGAATGTAATTAAGTTGGCACAACTGCTTTAATTTAATATTGAACAGAAATAATTGAATATGTGACCAAAAGAAACAATAATGTTAGAAATACTTACAAGGCTGATGCAAATAGTTGCCTCATTTTTAAGAGCAGGCTTAAATTTATAATAAATTTGTAATAAAGCTATTTCATCCTGTAATACTTAATATTTGAACGTGTGATGCCCTTAAAGCAAATTCACCTTTATTCACCTTTATTCACAAATTCACATTTATATTCACCAATATAAAGGTAGAGAGTGTTTTTATTTTTGACTAACTTAAAGGTCCCATATTATTATTATTTTTTTTTAAAAAGTCACTTTTTCTGTTATTTGGACATCCATTTGGGTCTGTACTGCCTCTACACATGCTGTAAGTTTGATAAAAAAAAAAAAAAAAGGTCATTTAATTAACGAGTTTTAGAAATTGTGTGCTTAAACAAGGAGATTAGATTTCTCCCCTACTTCTACGTCACAGTAGGAGACATTTGAATAACTCCACCCTCATATCTGAGAACCTCCGCCCACCAGGTAGAACTGCTGCATAGGAATAACAATGAGGAAGTCTACCAGCGGAGTGTTTTGTTGAACATGTATGGCTGTATTGATGGTCTGTTAGCAGCAACCATGTCGATTATTTTCATGCGAGGCAAACACTCACTGTGCTGCTTACGCCCCAGTTCTAGAATTCTGGAGGAATACTAATGAGAAACAGCCTGTTCTGAAAGGGTCTGAAAGGTATTTTCAGCAAACTACTTCAGACACGTTTAGTGGAGCTCATAGACCTAATTTAACTTGTTAAAAAATGTATAACATGGGACCTTTCAGTAATAGTCAAATTCAGTCAGTTTCACCTTTCAGTTATACATTTTGATAGATCAAATCCTCCATCCTCTGACTCCACCTCACAGCTGCCATGAACATGTTGTAATGCAATGTGTGTGCGCCACTCTGCCACGGGAGATCAGCTATCTCTTCAACCTATACAACAAAGTAAAAAAATTCAGATTTTTGTAGAGAAAGAAAAATAATGGTATTTTTTTGCAAAGCTATTAGTTAAAAAAAAGTTAGTGGAAAAGCTACAGTGCTTTAAAAGTAGCTTTGTTCCAGATAAGCTAATTTAAAAAGTTAAGTTAGTAGTATCTCTAATTTTATTTATCCACTGCCCAACGCTGCCCACAAGGGCATAAAAGCTAATCAAAAGCTTAGAATGTGTGAGCATTGGGGGCATCCCGAACGAGCCTCTCACATTAATGCAATAAAAGAAAGAAATATAGATTAGACGTGTCAAAGTCCGGCTCGTTCAATCAAATATTTAGCTTGGCTTAAGTTCAGGGAGCACCAAGAAACAGCTTAGGAAATCACAGGCTTGAAACGACGATTCGTCTCACAGAGAGACGATGGATGGGACCTGAGGCTTTTTTCTCTGGACGGTTTCGTTCAGGTCCACGTCACTCTAACACATCACATAAAAACATGATCAGGTGGGAAGCGCTCTCATTTTATCCCCTGACGTTTTCTTTTAAGCCAGTTCAGCGGAGCATGTTTGTGGCACACTTTTAAAAGGGCATGTGAAATATCTGGCAGCTCTCCTATGGCGAAGGCCTTGTTGAATATTTCTAAGTGATGCTCGCGGAGAAAGAAAAGCTACAGCAGCCTTGTGCACTGACCCCAAGAATCCTCTCTGCGCTTTAATAAGACCGAATGGCACAAAGCACTCATTCGGCAGAACCCCTCATCACGCTTTCCTGAAAAAAGAGAGAAACGGTAAGAAAAAGAGACATGTCTCAAGCAGGAAAGTGGATAGAGGACGTGCCTCAGTATTATTTCAATTATTTTAATATCTAACTTTCTTCCTTAAATTTCTGCTTCTAGCTTGTGACCCACCTTTTATTAAGCTAGCGAGAGGGGCTCGTTCTGGACTCTTCCGGAACTCTCTCTCTCTCTCTCTCTCTCTCTCTCTGCTCAGTCGTGGGCCTTGTGCTATAAATACTCACGTCGGGCGAATACTGCTGCCGTTTGGCGGGTGATAAGGCGCTAATTAGCGGCTCTTAGCAGGAATACCAGTCGCGAGGAGCGCAGCTAATGTTGGCGTTGTCACTGAATGTTCAGAGGACGATCGTGCCATCATCCTGCCTTCCTCTCTTTCTCTCTCTTTCTCTTTCTCTCTCCCACTCCAACACTTGAAAGACGTTCCTATTAACACTGGCAAGCAGAATTCTGTTTTTTTCCGGTCCTCCTTCCGCTCCGCTGCTAGTCCAGTCTGACAAATGAAGTCGGCCGAGTGGGTAGATTAAGATAAGAACTTATCTTCTACTTCGGGACAGACTTTTCAGTGTTGTATTTCTTCTCCCGTCTTTCTCTCCTCCTGTGCTGGACGCTCTTGTAGTAATTAGAGGCCTATGCGGTAAGAACGAAGTGATCGGCGGCGGTGGGAAATAAAGAAGTGCAAACACTTACTTGTTGGTTACTGTAACTAGGTTGAATTTTTTCGTGTCTGTATTTGACATAACTATTTATTTTTCTGGTAAAGTTTTATTTTTACTCCCTACATTTTTACACAAATATCTGTACATTCTATTCCTAACATTAGGGTAAGGCATTATGGAGTAAAGGGTAAGGCATACATTTTCGTATTTAGTATATTAGCGAAGTGAGTGATTATTTTGTCGCTGTGAACACACCACAGCACATGACACAGTGCACCACAACCAAATGTGACCTCTGCATCTGACCCATCCATGAAGGAGCAGTGGGCAGCTGACATGGGCAGTGCCCGGGGAGCAGTGCTTGAGGACGGTACCTTTCTCATGAGAATCTCAGTGGTATCTTTACTGGTCTGGAGTTCGAACCAGCAACCTTCCGATCAGGGAGTGAGCGTCCCTAAATGTTACACTACCAACGGCCCCAGTCAGTTTAGTGTATTTTATTTAACTTTTCCTTTCAATTACTTTATTATCCTGGAAATAAAACAGAAAACATTAAGCAAATACTTGAAAGCCAATGCTTAAAAGCAATGAATTTTTACAAATATATTTTGTGTAAATTTCCCTTATTATATGGCATTGGGGCAGGAGAAAGGTTATTTTCTACATTTCTCTGTCCTCTGCCACCAAATTTCAGCTGTTTTTGGCAAACACAGTGTGTAACTTGGTAACTTTTTAAAAAGTTTGTAGGAAATAAGTCTGATTTAAAAATATATATATTATGGATCTTTCTGAATGGAGTTTACATGCTCTACCCGTGTTAGTGTGGGTTTTCTCCGGCACTTTAGGTTGATTGGTCACTCTAAATTGACCCTATATGGTATGAATGTGAGTGTATTTGTGTGAGTGTGTGTGACCTGCCGTGTGTTAATGCCCAAAGTCCCTGGATAGGCTTCACTCCCCATGAGTGCAGTAGGGATTACGCAGCTCAGATAATGAGTGAATGATCAATGGATAATGTGTTCCTTTAAGAACCAATGTTAAATGCTAAAAAGTGAAAATGACTCTAAATGATATTCTGTCAATAAAAATGTCCCATTGTTTTCATTTTCTGTTTTTTTTTTTCAGAGTTGGGAGTCCTATAAAGACAAGGTACATGGAGTGGATTCAAAATACACAGTATGTTTATACTTTAATAATAATAATCTATACTTGTTCTTTTACTTGTGCAATCAAGTTGAATGGAGTACTTCTCCTTGAGTATAGTGGGGTACTTGGTAGGGTTAAAAAGATGGCCCTGTGATCGAAAGGTCACAGATCCAAATCCTCAGACCGGTAAAGGTACCACCAAGGTACTCAGGAGAAAGATACTGTCCCCAAGTACTGTTTCCCAGGTGCGGCCAAAAAGCTGCTCACTGCTCGGGGCAAATGCAGAGGTCACATTTGGTTGTGGGTTACTGTGTGCTGTGCTGTGGTGTGTTCACAATGACAATTAATCACTCACTCACTCACTCACTCAAACAGACACTGGTCTGAGCATGAAACAGCTGACAGAAAATTAAGGAGTGAATTAGATATCAGAATTGCGTATAGAGCTGCCAAGACTCTTAAAAACTATTAAATGGGAAAGGAGAAAATAGTAATGCAAACAATTTTAAATAATCCATATTTAAAGCCAGGTTAAAGATCGTGAAAGCTTTTAAAACAGGAAAACAGTAAAGTATATCAATATTACTGAATGGATATATAATAGTACGAACGAGAAACATTTGGTATAACTCTGAAACTCTGAAACCTACACGTCTCATCACAGCTGTGAATATCGCAAACCAATTCTCAAAGACGAGATGACGACCTAAAAGTGAACACATTTTGCTTTACAACGCAGACAATTAAACTCAAGGCAAAACATCCTTTCTTTGCACATTTCCTCCTTTTCAGCAATTACATCTACAAAGTAAATAATGCAATGTTCCAACACGTCACCCGCCTCAAGGCCACGGCTCTCAAACGTTAAAACTGTCTGTCAGGCTTTTGTGGCTTCTATGACATATTCTTGTGTTTTAGCAACAGAAGCTGCGTCATGCGTTATTCAGAAAGAACACGAAGGCATCGCCTGGGTTCAAAAACGATTAAAAGCAGTATAGACAAATGCACAAAACACAGCAGGGCTGCAGAAACTGAGCTTAGGAAAACTCAAAAGAGACAAAGAAGACGGAACTGGGGAAGTGCTAGAATTTCGACTGTGTCTCAGATGAGAAGAGCGAGAGAGAGAGATAGAGAGAGAGAGAGTGGGGGAAAAAACTGTCAAATGTGTGAGAGCAAATCTCAGAAGATTAATTTGAAGCGCTCACTGAATTGCGATTCCTTTTCTTTAATTAATTATAGAATTAACTGCTTTGTTAAAACATTCCTAGAGGAAAATCGGGCCGGCGGCGTTTTTCTTTTATTCTTTTTTTTTGCAGTGAACAAAAGATTTACACATCTCTCCCGACTTTCGCACAACTCTGAATTCACTGGCGTTGGCATGCAGTCGCAGGCGTCGGCGGGGAATTTGTCTCGCAAGAACGCTGCGTTACTTGGAGATGATTTCTGGGTTAGGGCAAGACAACTTGACACAAAATCTTTGAGATTTCTGGAATAGTAATGATGGAAGTGGAATTAAGTGCGGCTGTTGCAGGCACTTTGAGATACTCTTAACATATAAATTGCTCTTCATCCGTCCACTCACTCGGAGCGAAATCCATCAGAGCTCTATCCGGCAAAATAACATGGGGAAGGTTTATGAAAAAACTAAACACCTGAGACGCCGGCATTTTACAATCATCTCTGCCTTTTTTAAAGGATTTGTCTGACAGACGTAGAGTTTTTCTCAGCCTTTGCGGTTTTCGGCAGTGATTTAGTAACACGAGAGAAAAGTCTGCGGTCAACACCGGTGGTGAAAAGCTCTTTCCTGGGAACGATAGCCTCCATGTTTCAATGTCAATGGGAACTCGGACTCCCAGCTGTGGAAACAAAAGCTTCCCACTCTACCTGATGTGTTTCAAAAGGGCAGGTGAGGTCTGTGTTGGAATGACATTTAGCTTTGGTCCTTCACACTCACATTTGTTGCTTCACAGTTTCTCCGTCTGGTCTTGAAAGAGGGCAGAGGGCCTTCTAAAAGCTGCTCAACTCACATACACATCAAGCAGGTTAGCTAGGGGTGAAGGCCAGATTTAGAAGTAGGGGTTGAAATTGATTCCAAAAGGAATTGATGTCTCAATAATAGGTAACTCACAATCGGGAATCGACTCCAAAGCTTTGGAATTGATTTCATACAGTCTTTTTGCAGCTTTCCAAATTAATTAATGAAATGAACTCATATGGCACATTCCCGTAAGTCTACAGTAACCAGTTGGGCACTTGGTAGTGAAACAGTTAAGTAGTTGCCCCCATGATCAGTGGGTCGCTGGTTCAAGTCCCAGACCTCAGTGCTACCTTTACCAGACAAAATAAGTGAGCTTCAGTCTGGTTTTTTTTGTATTCAATTGATATTTCTGGTTTTTACCATTGCATTTGACCCAATCATGAAGGAGCAGTGGGCAGCTTTAGCAGCACCCGGATAACATGCTTTGGGACAGTACCTGGCTTATGAGTACATCAGTGGTACCTTTACCAGTCCAGGACTTGAACCGGTGATCCTCCAATCACAGGGCCAACTCCCTAACCTTTAATGAAATGGAACCTGGAGTTGCACCTGATCAAAGTCTTTTGTCAGCAAAATGGGTGGTGGTGGTCTGGTGGTTTGCATACTCACTCATTCACTAGACCAAGAGGTTGTGAGTTTAAGTCCTACCTCCAACAGTACCGTCATTGGGTACCTGAGCAAGATCCTTATCCCCAAGTTGTTGGTTTCAGCGAGACTGTCCCTAAAATTCTGAAAATGGTTGTCGCTCTGGATGAACACCATAAACTCTTGGCATTTCAAGAACAATCTTAAAATCTTGTTATGTGAACAAGGCTTAAGGCAGTGAGTCATCTTTGTGAGTCTACTGTGTTTGTGTCTTGCATTAAACGAGTGGACATGGCCGATGTTGAGCTTGGATACAATCTGAAAGGGGTGAACCAGCACCAGGAGAACTGCTAGATGCTATTTAGATTTTGGAGCTTGTAATTTACATGTAAAAAATTATTACATGCCTCAATATGGTAGTTTACTTTAAAAGTCAAAGGTTTTCTATCTGTATTATATTGTGTCGTTTACATTCTGTAAATTGAGCCTTCAGCTGTTTTGTTCATAAATATCAAACTAAATGCCAGAAAAAGCCATTTTCCCATTTTCCATAAAGGGTCAAAAACAGAGGAGAGAACCTTAATGGAGGGGAAACATGTGTTTTTACCTGCTACAGCCTGTCCTGCATGATGTACGTAACACAGCAGTATCTTCTCTGGGCAGAGCTCTGATGGTCTTGATATTTTTATGAACATACCCTCAATCATAAATCAACAGCATGAGCTCCATCCTCTCCTCTCTCTCAGATCTTCACTGCAGGTTAAAAAAAACAAAGCTTCATAGGGGGGAGCAAGGGAGAGCTGGAGGTCACAAACAACAGACTTGGTACAAATGAAGGACATTACGGGCATTAGGATGAGCTACTGTACCACGTCACTACGGAGTTACACCACCTTAAAACAGAGTTTTTATATACATATACAGTATATAAAATTATATATATAGTACCCTTTCTGTTTCCCCATTTGTTCTTACTCACACCAAACCAAAATAACAAAAACCTGAAATAAGAAATAAGAAATGAACCAAACAAAAAATTTGGAGAACTGTTACAGCACTGTTTGATGTTTAACATTTTTGTTGTAACAATTGTAAAAAGCTGTTTTTATACACTTTCCACCATCTCCTCCCCCCACAAGTAGTTCTGAAGTGACTCAACACTCAAGTCCTCATCTGTTTTTATCACACGATAAGACATAGTCGGTGAGACAGTGAGCACTGGAGTTTCTGCAGCGTCAGGTCTCACGTCACATTGCTTTAAACGACTCAATGCTGTTTTACATCTCAACATGGCATCCGGGCGGGCCAAGTGTTAAGGCTGCAGTGCTGGAACACAATTGCCCAGCCTTTTGGATCAGAACAAATCAAGAGTCGTCTTGGCAGATGCAACTGTCTGTGTGTGTGTGTGTGTGTGTGTGTGTGTATGTGTGTGAGTGTGTGTGCGTTGGCGGGTCAGGTGACCCGACATGTTAGTGGATGTAATCATCTTTCATCACTATACAATATTATATCAATTCAATGGACGATGATTCGACATCTGTTGATATCATAAAGTCTCCTACTTTACGATTTCCAATTCAGCTCAGGAGGCGATCGGTATGAGACAATATTATATGTGATGATACAATATGCGTTATGTCTGATCAGTGTTTTCATTTAATCTCAATAGTATGGGCTTGTTGATCACTAAATCAGTATGTCAGTGTAGACTGATACATTATTACACATCTACATGCTAAACGTCATCATATGCAGATTTGCTCTTTGTTGCAACAAGTCCGGAAACATAACATTGTCCTGTCGGTAGAACTCATAGGCCACTGCATAATTTGTATAACTGAAGGTCAGATGCAGATTTGTTGCATCGATGTAATAGCATGGCAGTGCCACCTCACGTAACCTGGAGTTTGCAATGCCAGCTTGTAATTTATTTAATTAAACCACCTCAGACTGTGATTCGCCTTGTGGAAGATGTTGTTGTGCTTTTGCATGCATCACCAGATAAGGTGCCATGTTCACCATAACAAAAATGTTAAATTATGAAATATATTATAGACAATATACTTTTATCAGAGATAAAGTATAATATGTATAATCAGTATAATATGTTGACTAAGATATGTGTGTGATAGAAATCTAAGTTATGTGAATATACTGCAAAAGTAATATGTTGTAACATATTGCATATTTCAACAATTTACCTAACACTATACTGTAATATATTTCATTGCTGTATGGACTGTCAAACAAAAAGTTGTCTAATGAAGATCTTGTCGTCATATGAACATGCATATGACGAGTCAAATTGCAAAAAAAATGTGTGATAACCAGAACAAATAACCAGAACAAAACAAAATGTGACGGGTGATTTTCATCGGTTATTATAGTAGAGCAGAAGCAGCCGCAGCTTTGGTACCCAGCCAAAATAGTTTTCCCCTGAAAGCTGTGATTTGTAAAGGAATTATTACCTTGCCACTTTTTGACTGATGACAGATCCTGGTGTTCTGCAGATTATGGTTAAAAATGTCTCTAAAAATCTCTGTAAAAAATCAGCAATTACCCCACTGCAAATCTGAAGTCTGTAAACTCTATACTATGCTGAACCATTGAACCATATTTACTTGCGTTGAGATATATATATATATATATAAATATCTCATATATCATGACATACATGTAAATCACTTCACAATCACATTATCCCCAGCAGCAGGAGCTAGAGTTTGCCTCTATATCATCTTGAATGTCATCATAATATCTGTACTAATAACATGATATAATTCTGAATTCACTGGACTGAGCAAAGCAACAATATTCTCCTGAAATGAAATCTAGCTGTAAATACTATTTGTATACATATAATGTATAAAGAAAACCATTGGGTCTTATTCAGCAATATCTTCTTAAGTTCTTTAGACATCCATCTGGATCTGTACTGCCTCTACGCACACTGTAAGGTTGATAAAAAATGGTCAATTGAACTGAATATTTTCTTCACCTTAACTTTCTTACTTTAATCTTTCTATGTTTTTAGCACACAGCAATCAAACAGTATCTTCAGGAATTGCCTATCTAAAGATTTACATATATATTAGCTTTAGGAATCATTTTACAAATATTTTATTGCATTTAATTGATTTAAAATAATAATTTTAAAAAATTGTGTGATGCTCAAATAAAGTGTTTCCAAACAGTGAATAAGCAACCAAAGTAAACAATTTAAGATGAAAATGTACAGTAGTGCGTAGTTTAATTTATTTATTTTTGCATTTACTGGGAGTTACATCCTACTAGTCTGTAACATGATTCTGTAATATTTTGTCAATATAATCTGTAACTGCCAGTTATTGAGAGACTTTTAGTCATGGTTGGGGGAAAAATGCCTCATCGGTGAGCGCTGCTGCTCAACAGTGGCTCTATGTACAGCAGATTTTACAGTCGCTCTAATTCCTCATTAGCTGTAAACCTACAGAACACATCTATGTCTTGCTCAGCCACTATTAAAAAGTTACTACACTGGGGTCTGAATGAAAGCCTTGTTGAGTTCGCGTCAGGTGTGTGTCATTAAGTCAGGCTCCCAAAAAAGCAGTAACAGTGCTACGTAAAGCCAGAGTCACGCCAAAGTCATTTCCAACTTTACAGCCATAGATCAGTTAATTTGGAAAAAAAAAATCAGGATGAATTATAAAAAAGTCATTAAAATGATGTTGAAGAATAATAATTACTTAAATTAATTAAAATAGAATAATGTTTTTTTCTGTTACAAACTGAATTATTTATGTTGATTTATAAAAAGAGGGTACGTAAGTATTAATATGTAGTATTATTTATTTATTTAATTATTTCATTTATATTAATAATTCCATTTTCTCTCCCATTTAAAATGTTCCTTCTAACCATTTAATTGGCTCCTTATTTGTGTATTGCTGTTTCTCTTTATCTGTCTTATTTGTTACTTTTATCATCTTATACTTTTTAATATTTTATATTCATATTTTATATTATATAAGATACACTATCTTTATATAATATAATATGTGGGATTGGCATGTGTGGGAGGTGAGGAGGTAGAGAGGACAAAAACAAGAGCTGTTGTGTTTTTCGGGAGATCTGTCATGTGTGGGTTAACAGCTAGTTAGGACGTCTGGGCCGCTCTAAGCCAAAGCTGATTATGTTTGTGACCTGCAGTTAAACGATGAGAGCATTTTTGTTTCATTTCCAGGATGGAAAATGAGACGATGCACTCCAACTTAATTGAAAAGCTCTTTAATCACATGACCAGTCCGGCTCATCAGTGATGAAGTGGAACCACAATGCTGGTGTTCGAGTAGTGAGAGTCCAGTGACAATCCCCATTACACACACACCTGCTCCAATCCACAACGCTCAACACCCACTCTGTTGTTTTTTAATTGTAAATTCATTAATCCTTAAACTCATGAACATCATAAATTCCCTGTGATCTAAACTGTGCAATATAATATGCATGTGCAATGTTCTGTCCTTAAGGTTTACATCCCATTCACTATTACCAGTTGCATTGCTGTGTTGGTGTATTGCCTATTATTCTATTATTGTATTGCATTGATGTGTCACTGCTTACACTTAGTCTGTTGTCATGGAGATATGTTCTCTCATCACAATTTGTACATGTATGAAGCTGCTGATGACAATAAAGTAACCTCGAACCTTGAACTTTGACAATTGTGATTTTTTAGTTCTCAGAAAGCTGGAGTTTTATTGTCGGGTGTCATGTGAACTGTTTAACAGTGTTGGGGAGAAGCTAACTATTTACATTTACATTTACAGCATTTAGCAGACACTCTTATCCAGAGCGACTTGCAACAGTGCTTTGTAGTCCACGACTGTTCTTTGATCTGTAAAGGTATGTTTAAAAATCAACAATTGTGGTTAAGCCAAGTTACCGCCAACTAAGTTTTATGCTCTAACTACAAGTAGCTAGGCTACTAACTTCATTACTTTTGCTGGAACATAGCTACTTTTAAGTGAGCGCTTATTTGTCATTGTGAACACAGAAGAGCACACAGTGCACCACAACAAAAAGTGACCTCTGCATTTGACCCATCCATGAAGGAGCAGTGTGCAGCATTTTTTGGCAGTGCTCGGGGAGCAGCATTTGGGAATGGTCCCTTGCTCATGAATCAGGGATGCTGGTGGTCTAGTGGGTAGGATGTTCGCCGCTGGACCAAGAGGTCATGGGTTTGAATCCTACCTCCAACCATACCCTCGTTGGGTTCCTGAGCAAGATGCTTAACCCCAATTTGTTCTGAAATTAGGAAAAATGGAAGTTGCTCTGGATAGGAACATCTGCTAAATGTAAATCAATACCTCAGTGGTACCTTTACCAGTCCAGGACTTGAAATGGCGGCATTCCAAGCTACCAACTGGTCCATTTTAAAAGTCTGTAGCTTTGAAAGTAATCACTAAATTAATTATGGGTATTTTCAACTAGCAGGTGTTTCTGATTGGTGTTGAATAGGCAGAATTGGGTTATGATCGGCTATAGTCCCCATTTGGCATGCACTCTTTGAATGACAGCGCGCTCTTGAAAGCTGTGAGATGGATTCGGAGGATAGTCTCTCTCTTTCTCTCTCCGATTCCAATCGGCAGATGCAGATGAAGTTGGACTCCATCCTCCCACTCCATCACGTAGCTGCCAAGAGCGCAGACTCCGTCCTCCAACTCCATCTCACAGCTGCCAAGAGCGCACTGTGATGGCAGCAAGAATCTGTGGCCATCAAACATCTTGGATGTAGTTAGCTACGTTTTCACTGTAGTTTGTAGTTAAGCTAACTACTACTAATACTTGTAGGTTAAAAAAAATACCACTTAATAGTAGGCTCCCCAACACTGCTGTTTATAAATCACAAAGGCGTGTGACCTTTTCGGGTGGCGTTTGTGCCAGCGCTGTGTCGAGGGGGGGTGCGGTCGTCAGCTCACCCCCCCACCACTCGAATCTGCTGTGCCATGTGGAGGCCCAGATGTAGCAGCCGGAGTAATCCACGCTCACACACTCATGAAAGTGCCCATCTGGCCACGCAAGCACACGTTAAGCCCATGGAACACACACTCCACACGGGCGCGTGCCCACCCGAGACACCCCCTCACCAACACACACACACAAACACTCACACTGCTGCTGCTGCCACGTGGGGAGGGGTGGGGGGCACTGCCCAAAACTCACCAACAACACCAGCACTACCAAGCAGCACTTTACTGCAGAGAATAGGACGGAACTTTGGCATCTGCTGCACACGGACGTACACACACACAGACACACACTCATACACATACACTCATACACAGACAGAAGAATACTATGCTTAGAATCTCTTCCTCTCTCTCTCTCTCTCTCTCTCTTTCTTTCTCCCTCTCTCTCGCTGTCTATGTCTTTCAATTCTCTTTCTCTCTCTCTCTCTCTCTCTCTCTCTCTCTCGCACACATACACACACACACACACAACCACACACTTTCTCTAATCCCCCTTTCTCGCTCCTCTCAATCTGTATCCCTCTTTCCTTCTCTCTTTCTCACACTTTCTCTCTCTCAGTTTTCTTTACACTTTTTCTTTCTTCCTCTCTCTCTCTATCTCTCTCTCTCTCTCTCTCTCTCTCTCTCTCCACTTCTACCCCTCTTTCACACTTTCTTTCTCTCACACACTTACTTTCTCTTGCTCTATTTCTCTCCATCCCTCACTGTCTTCCTTTATGGCTCTCTCTGTTCTTCTCTTTTTCTTTTTCTTCTTCCGTCATTCTCCCTTTTTCGTCCTCTCTGTCTTTCCCTCATTCACTCCCAACCTTCCTCTTCTTCCTCCTCTCTCATCGTTTCTCTCTCTCTCCACTTCTATCCCTCTCTCTTTCTTTGTCACACTTTCTTTTTATCCCTCCCTTTCACTTTCTTTCCCTCTCTCTCACACTTTCTTTCTCTCTTGCTTCCCCATCCATCCCTATCTTACACTCTTATTCCTCTCTTTCATTCTCTCTTTGTTGTCCTCATTCTTCTCTCTCTTTCATTTTGTTAATAAAACACTAATTTAAGCTATAAATCATTGAATTTTAGGCTATGATCTGGCCTGCCTGGAAGAAAAAATACAGATGAACATAAATAATGACACTTTATTTTACTCAAAATTTAAACCTTGAATGAAATTTGCAATGAACATATTTACATGTGCAGTTTTACCTTGTCAGTAGTAGAAATTTAAATCACCGTTACACCACCAGTCAAAAGTTGCACTTGCAGTTTATTCACTTCATACCTCCTAAACACACACTCGACATTTGGTGCTTACAAATACATGCACGGTATGTTCACAACTTTATTAGAATATGTGCTATGTTTGGTTCATCACTACTCACCTATGAATGGACTCCTGCTATAATTACAATATGCATCACCAGACAACTGTCAGATATTTAAGTGACAGCCAGCGGGATGAAACAGTTAACTAAGACATTTAAAGTTAAATGACAGCATTGAATATAACTATGCCATCATCACACACACTGTAACACACTCTTCTTTCATTTGTAGTTATTTAATCACAAACTTTATTAACAATAAAAATTCTGCAGTTTGAGACCTGAATAAAAAGGTGGTGAAATCCTGTGGTGGCTGAGAGAGTCCTATGCATTTCAAAACAGAAAATGAGCTACAAAGCAACAAAACATTAATCCAGTTCAGAACATACGTGTAAACACACTGCAATTACAAGACGTTACACTAATTCAGAAAACACTTTCATCAAAATGAGAACACATGCACCACATTTTACAAACACGCTGCATTAATAAATGCGCTGCAAATACATAAAACACATGCAACTTCACAAATGCAAAAAGACACAAGGTAAAGCACAGTGTAACGCAACACAACACAAGTGTGACAACACAAAGCAAGTGTTTCACAACACAAAGCAAGTGTGACTCAACACAAAGCATGTGTAACGCAACAAAACACAAGTGTAACACAACACAATGCAAGTGTGACACAACGCAAAGCAAGTGTGCCTCAACACAAAGCAAGTGTAACACAACACAACGCAAGTGTAACGCAACACAACTTAAGTGTAACAGAGCACAACACAAATGTGAGACAACACAATGCAAGTGTAACACAACATAATTAAAATATGACAAAACAACAAAAGTGTAACACAATACAAATATGACACAACAGAACACAAATATAACAACCAGCACAAATAACAACAATTAAAATGTGACTACACAACGCAAGTGTAACAACACAACACAAGTGTAACACAACACAATGAGATAACATAACAAATATAACTACACAATGCAAATATGAATACACAACGCAAGTGTAACAACACAAATATGACAACACAATGCAAGTGTAACCCAACATTACTTTTGCGTTACTTTTTAGGGTGGTGTCTGTTTGCACTGTTTGTGATGTTGCATGTGTTTTGCCTATTTGCAGGGTGTCTGTGAATGTGCAGCATCTTTGTAAAATGTTAATGTTAAATGTGGTGCATAGGTTATCATTTTGATGTAAGTGGTTCCTGAAGGCTTAATAATTGCAGTGTGTTTGCATGTGCATGAATAACTGGAGTAATATATATTGTTGAGCAGCATGTTGTTTTTTTTATGTAGAATTGCATTGGGCTCTCTTGGCTCTCTTTGGCTCTATATATATATGTACATTACTATTTACATTGTAGATTCTCACTAAAGGCATCAAAACTATGAATGGACTGTGTAAGGACTATATGACCCAGAAGGAGAGTGATGGAGTGCTGCGCCAGATGGCCTGACCTCCACGGTCACCTGACCAAACCCAATCGAGATGGTCTGGAATGAGATAGACCTCAGAGTGAAGGCAAAAGGGCCAACAAGTGCTCAGCATCTCTGGGAACTCCTTCAAGACTTGGAAAACCATTTCAGGTGGCTACCTCATGAAGCTCATTGAGAGAATGCCAAGAGTGTGCAAAGCAGTGATCAAAGCAAAGGGTGGTTATTTTCAAGAATCTAAGACATAAAACATGTTTTGGGTTATTTCACACTTTTTGTTTACTACAGAATTCCATATGTGTTCATTCCTAGTGCCTTCAGTGAGAATCTATGTAAATAGTCATGATAATAAAGAATACAATATAGAATATATATATATACATATACTGTATATACTGAGTATATTTTACTCAAGAGTATATTCTGAAACGACAGTAAACATTTAAAAGTGGCATGTGCAAAACTGATACATTTATATAGACGTACATTTAAAATATATTTAACTCGCTCATGAGTACCTCAGTGGTTCTGTTGCGAGTCTCGGACTTGAACCAGTGACCCTCCAATCATGGGGTCAACTACCTTACCATTACACTACCTTAAGCAAAGGTACAGAGTTCACTTTTCTTTTTTGACTGACAGTGTATTAATGGGTGGTGGACTAGTGGTTAAGAAACATGGCTCTGGACCAAGAGGTCTTGGGTTTGAATCCGACCTCTGGAACTACCATCATTGGGTCTTTGAGCAAGACCCTTAACCCCAAATTGCTCTCACGGAGACTGTCCCTGAAACTCACAAATGGAAGTTGCTCTGGATAAGAGTATCTGTTAAATGCCTTAAATGCCATACATGGAGTGCCTGTGATCAAATCAGCTGTTTAGTGGAACCAGAAGCTTGGGGCCACACCAGCCTCGTTTGCCAATTAGGGAATTTAGCAAACATCAATTACAGAAGCCCCTCCCACTTCTCATAGATAAGCAGAGGTTAAACCACTTCATGAGAGTCAATCAATTTGGTCTTCTCTTCCTCTGAGTCTCTTCCCCAAAGCCACAGGAGGGTGTGACGGGTATTTATCTTGGCCCCGTCTTTCCTACCCATGATGCCACAGTCCAGCCTGCTATTTGCAAGCTCTGCCAGGTTGTCCTGAACTTTGACCCCAGCTGTGGGGGTCTCCAGCCTCTTTTCTTCTTCCTCTTCCAGGCCCCGAGGCTGCAGGGTGAAGGAGGTTTGCTCGGCCTGATGGTAACGACTTCTGATAAAACACCACAGGAACCTTGAGAGAGAGAGAAAAAGAAGGAGGGAGGGAAAAGAGCAAGGGTAGAGAGAGAGAGATACAGTTCTGAGTTAAGATGCAGTATCACAGAGGCATGGACAAGTGACAAAAAACAAAATTTTTGTACAAAGTCTTGGAGGAACAAAGTGAGAAAAGAATGTGAGTTTTGCATGCACACAAGATAGTTTTGCATAAACACGGCATTGTTTTTTGTGACCACAAGATGTTTTGCATGAACACATGATGTTTTTGTGTGTGTGCATATTATCACATAAGCACCAGATCTTTTCACGTTATCACAAGACATTTTGGTGTGACCACAAGACATTCTTATAAGAAAACCAGATGTTTATTGGTGATCACAAGATGCTTTTAATTGAGCACAAGGTATTTTCATGTGAGATGCTTTTGTATGTTAATGCAAACACAAGACATTTTTATATGAGCACAGTTGTTTTTAGGTGAGCATGAGATATTTTTGTATGTGCACAAGAAAAATTTTCCATGAGCCCAAGAAGAGTTTTGTGTGCTCAGGAAAAACACACATTTTTTTTAACATGCACACACATTTTTGCATGAGCATGTGAAATTTTTCAGACAAAGTTATTTCTGGCAATTACATATACTCTTTGACTGCATCTTTAACTACTTATTTGAAGGCTTCTTTTACAAGAAAGATAACAAAGATTTTGGAGAAAAATAATTTTGTTCATCATGGTCTCTTTCTTCTAGTCACTCATATAAACTGCATTAATAATTTTAATTTTACTCATTCTCAAGACAATCTGAGACAGATACTTTTTCCACAAGGTCCTAAAAAACTTTTATTTAATTGGTGACATGTTTTCAGGTCTCAGGGATGGAACATCACATATTTGCGCACAAAGGTGCAAATGTGTGTTTTTTGCTCTGACAAGCAATGATGTGTCATATTTTCTGCCATGTGAATAAATGCTCACACAAAACTCATCCTGCGTGGCTCTAATCTCTTCCCCACCTGTTTGCTCGGCTTATGGGGCCCCTGGGAGCTCCGGAGGAAAGCTCCAGAGATCCATTTCTAAGTGGCAGCGCTTCAGTCTGGAGCTGTTCATTCCCTCAAGTCTTCGCCTCAGACACATTACCGAGCGTTTGATCCGGCTCAGCCATGTTTTTTAAAATTTCATTATTTATTAATTTTGACAAAAGAACAGCTTTGTTTGACATATTACAAAAGCCGGCGCACCGACACATTTAATTGGTTTAATAATTAAGGGAACAGGTAGAAAGGTTTGAGATAATAAGAAAGGAAGGAGAAAAAAACACGAAAGCGTATCTGATTGGAACACCTTGAAGTCGAGGTGTTCATTTATGAGGTGATATTATAGTGTCAATTACTGCAAATTTCCAACATGGCACCTCCTCTAAAAAGGCAAACACCTAAACACCTTTCCGATGCTCGCTACGCCTCGTCTCTCTGTCACAGAAGTGTGACAAATGAATTAAATTTATACCGGCTTTCGCTCAAGTTGCGTTCTTTCTGCGCAGTGCTCACAACGTGGCCGACTTCCTGATTCGCCAGCAAAGTGGAACTCAATTATAACATCACTCAACATGAACAATCCTTGCGATTAATTGCAAAGATAAGAACGCTAATGAAAGGAGAGGATCGGCAACTGCTCTGTCGAGTACTTTTATATTTTTTCATTACGTTTCCACAGCTATGCCCTTCTCCTCAGTTATTGTGATATAGGAAAGGAAAAGTAAAGATATGGACTCATATAGAAACACTGTTATGTTACTTAAATATTAGTCAACTACAAGTTGAGCTACCGGTATTAAAAAGTATATAATAAGATGTTTAAAGTATTCTTGAACACAGCACAACACAGTGCACCACAACAAAATGTGGCCTCTGCATTTAACCCACTTATAAAGGAGCAGTGGGTAGCTTTTTGGGCAGTGCCCAGAGAGCAGTGCTTGGGAACTGTACCTTGCTCATGACTAGAGGTGTGAATATTCACTGGTCTTACGATTCGATTCGATTATGATTGTTAGGTCAACGTTTCGATTTGATACAAAATATTGATGCATCACGATGTAGCCCATCAATTTATCTACATTACTTCACACTGCACACAGATTGGGAGTGGATCGCAGATCGTGCAGCCATAGCTGCTGCTGTGATGTTCTTTTTAACTAGAACTCTTATACCGTAACCAGACAATCTCCAATCAATGTCATTATGATAAAATTCAGGGGTTTCAATTTCTTCTGTCCCAGGCACTACCACTCACACTCATCAGTATTAGGAGGGAGTATTTTTTTGTGTTACTTTTTAGGTTTTTGCATTAAATTCATTACTCATAAAGATGCCCAAATAATCTGGAAATGTTTTAAAAAATGAAAAAAGGAATAATCTTTAAAAAGTGATTTCAGCAGTGAAACTGGATTGCATGTCACAGACCACCTGCAATTTTGTCACAAACCACTAGGGGCAGCAGACTGCTGTTTTAAAAACCTCTGTTATAATCGATTATGGTCTGCCATTGTATCTGCAAATCGCCCACGTCTGCATCGCGATACATCGATTAGGTGATTAATTTCAACATCCCTACTCATGACTACCTCAGTGGTACATTTATCAGTCCGGAACTTAAACCCGTTTCCTTCCGATCATGGGGCCAACTCCCCTAACCGTTACGCTACCACCGGCTAGTCATTGAAGTTATTGTCTTTTGTGGACAACACACTACATCCCAAAAAGTGTTTTAGTTGGCTGGTATTTCACTCAAATCAGAAGACACATTTGCAGGATTTATGAGAAAACATTTCAGCAAATGAGCAAAACACACTCACAGACAAAGACTCAGGCCCACGCTAAAATACAGAAAAACTAGTCAAAAAATCAGGCACAGCTACATATCATAACATACTTCGAGGTTCTGGGAACTGTAGCACAAAACCTGATTGTGACTTACTGGTTGTCAAGAAACACTTTGAAACAGCTAAAAAATGTAAATGTAACAGCTGGTGGTGGGGTACTTGGACTTTGAACTTAATTAACATTATATTTATATGAACTTAATGAACATAAATTTATGTGAAATTAGTAACTCTGTGCACAAAAACTGAAGTATTACATAATTACATTATTCACTGTGTAAATGCGTTGGCACTCGTGACTCTAATGTGGAACGCCATCATGCACAAAAATGCAGCTCAATTTATAGGCCAAAATAAGTCCAAATTGGCTCAAAATTACCCCAAACTTTAGCATTTCTTCATTTGCAATTAATTGGAAAATATTTATTTTCTATTTTATAATGTTAGAGAGTAATCGATAGGGAAAAAATAAATATAGAAAAAAGTATTATTTGTTTATTTGTTTATTATTTTTTTCTTCACAGTACTAAGATCAGGGCTGGACTGGCTAAAACATGAGAAGAAACAGGTGAGAGAAATTAACCTAAAACATAGAATTAAAGCTTCAACCAATAAATAAGCCTGAAGACTGAAAGGGTTAATTTAATAGGTAACAGGTGTGGATAGTAATGAGTGGAAAACAGAACCTAATCAGTGAAAAGAGCAAAAAGCAAACCCATGCTCAGAATTCCAGTGACTTGAACTGATTTCTTCAGGTAATAAACTTCGCCCTTCCCTGCAGAGCTTAAAGGGATGTAAATAGCAGGGAAGCTTTTGGAGAGGCATTCCCAGATTTATTTCAATAGCTGCTCATTCTTTCGGTTGAGAGCTCTCTCAGTTTGAAGAGCCTGACCACTCAAGGTTGCCAAACAACCTCAAAAAAAGTGCTGACATAGAGATTAAGGCCAGTCATTTGGTAATGGACGCTCCTCAGTTACAGTTCAATTCAAACTAGAACTGGGAATGTTAATGTGTGAACTCACAAAATTAATCTGGAAACTTCAACACCGTATTTTTTCCCCCAAAGATATTAATTATATGACCAATTCCGACCCACATTTAGGTCAAAGATGTTCATCTGACTGAAGCCTGGATTATACCCGTAAACATTATAATGGAGGAAAAGCACCTTTTCACTGCATTCACCAGTGTAGTTCTGCGACAATATTGAGCTCGTCTCAAACATCATTATAAAACAGAGAGCAGAGACTAAAGGTGAAAATAAGGTGATGAGTGAGGAGAACTCCCCGGTGTATTGAACTGTAAATTACATTTTAAAAAGTGCCTAGGTGGAACTTTAGATAAAGATGATGTTTGGGAATGCACATTCTGTAGTGATAAACCTTTCACCAAAAGCGTAAGCAGCATGTGATCATCTGCAGTTCATTATGAACGTTATGGGCAATAGTAAGTAAAAAACTAAGATGCTTTATCTTATCATTCCTCGTTATGCATTGCTTTATACCACACATTTATTTGTTGTATTTAAGTTTTAAAAAATCAAGTATTTAAAACTTATGATTAAGAGTCATTCATCCTTTCAATCAATTCCCATTCTTAGTTTTTGGGGAATAAAGATTTGGATGATTGCTCTTGTATTTAAATTTGTTATGAGCAGTTGGTAGTGTAATGGTTAGATTGTTGGCCCTATGATCGGAAGGATACTGGTTCAAGTCCTGGACCAATAAAGGTACCACTGAGGTACTCACAAGCAAGGTAGAGTCTCCAAGCACTGCTACCCGGATACTGCCAAAAATGCTGCGCACTTCTCCTTCACGGATGGGTCAAATGCAAATGCACTGTATGCTGTGGTGTGTTCACAATGAAAAAAAAAAAAAAACACTCGCAGCATGGCCCGGGTCAGCCGTTAGACCTTTCTGTGTGGAGATGGCAAGCTCTACCCATGTTTGCGTCGGTTTTCTCCGGGTGATCCAGTTTCCTCCAACAGTCCAAAAGCATGCAATATAGGTTAATTGGCAACTCTAAATTGGCCCTAACAAGACCGTGATGGTGTGAGTGTGTGTGCCCTGCCGTGTGTTGGTGCCTGCCCAGGGTTGGTCCCAGCTTTGCACCCGTAGTTCCTGGGATAGGCTCCAGTCCCCCTTGTGACCCCGGTTGGGATTAAGCGGTTCGTATATTGAATGAATGAAAATGAAATTTCTTAATTCCCAGCACTAATTCAAATCTTGGATAAATTGTGTCAATCTCACATCAACTGTAAAAATCTGCAAAGAACCAGGAGTGTGAAGGATTTTACATTATCGAACAATGAGTGTGAGGCCGGTGGATGTGTGTGTAGGTGGTGTAATCGGATGTGAGCTGAACTTGAAACGACAGAATGTCACTTTACCCAATAAGGGTCCAGAGAAATGCTCTGATTTGGCACGGCAGCGTACTCCTGCTTTTTATTTTGACCTGTGGCCTTGTAGATTTGAAAACCATCTCCCTCCTGCCATGGGGACGTGTTTTTCATTTCTTTATGACTCACAAATGGTCGTGCACATTTGAAGACAATCGGCGGATGTCAGACAGCAATTGCATAGCAAAAGCATATATGCGTCTCAGTACATGATGGCAAAAAGAGAGAGCAGCAAACCTTCTTGTTAAAAAATAGATGGCAAACCCGAGGGTATTTGTCCTTCGGAAGGTGGTATCGAAGATCGGGAACTTTAATTGTATCTCGGCGTTTGTGTTGGAAAGTGTTTGGCAAACTCAGCGGTCGATAAATAACAGGAATCGGTCGTCCGAATCAAGCAGCGCTCTGAAGTTATTTCCGAGCTCTGTTATTTTGCAGCTATCAGGCCTGATCGCAACCCGGCTTCGGTAATGTGGGTCTACGGGGAGTGAGCGGGACTCCGGTCCTTCGCCGAATTGAAAAACACATTTCTTGTTCTTAACGGTAACTAAGCTGTCAGCAGATAAGGAAGTTCAGAGCATCGCCTTGCCTCTAATCCGTCTCTGCATCGCTCGCCGTGTGTTTTCTTTTCCAAACAGCTTGGAAATATGGTTTGAGGCCTTCCAGCCGAACGTCACTCCCCATTCGGGCTAGGCAATTAATCAAAATTAATCCAAACCAACATTCCGATTATCTTCCTATAATTGACATAATCTTGCCCTTGATGATTTCTTTGTTTTCTAAATTTTTTAGAAATTAGAATTCTATTAATACTTTCAACATTGTGTGCTAAAGTGCTTTAGTGGTGCATTAGTAAGACACTCGTAAGAGGAAGGGGAGATGCAAGGCAGGTTTGGGGTGGTGGTGGTGGTCTAGGGGTTACGATACTTGCCTCTGGACCAAGAGGTTGTGGGTTCAAGTCCTAACTCCAGCACTACCGCCACTGTGTCCCTGAGCAAAACCCTTAACCCCAAGTTGCTCCAGGGAGACAGTCCCTGGAATAAGGACATAAATGTCACTCTGCATTACAGTGTCTCTAAAATGCCATAAATGTAAATGTAAATGTACTGTCTGCTTGAATCTCAAACTGGTAAAGTTACCGCTGAGGTACTCATGAGTAAGCTACCATTCCCAAGCACTGCTCCCCAGGCACTGCCCATGTCAGCTGCCCACTGATCTTTCTCGGATGGGTCAAATGCAGAGGTCACATTTCGCTGTGATGTGTTCACAATGACAAATAATAATCACTCACTTTACATAACTCTGCTATGTTCAGTCTGCAAGTACATCTGTGTTTTTTCCTCAATTATTTTAAAATTACAAAGATATCTGATTTCATTAGAAAAAGCCAACTCAGCTTTAAAACTTTAAACATATTTAATCATGTGACCATGCAAGTAATAATGGTATCAATTCAAGGTCAATATTGTCCAGTCTAAAAAAAGGCTAGGGAAGGGAAGCAGATGCGGTGCTACAGATACATAGTGACCGTCAACGTCAAGGCAACCTGTCTCCTCAGATCGGGGTGAATTAGCTTTAACTGTCATAGCGAGTAGTTTTGTGTCTGGTTTTTATCTCCTGGCTGGATCTTCGTAGGTTGAAAACAAGCGTTGGGTGTCTCACACGGCGTGCGGTAATGAGGTCCGGTGTGAGGGAGAATGGTTTAAAGCTGCATGAGTCACACACACTGCTACTGTTGGAAGAAAGAAATATGGAAGGCGGCATCGTTTCTGGTTTCGCCGCTGGACGTCACAGGGCCAACTGTCAGAATCTCTTTTTTCCCAATGAAAGAGTCCTGTAAAGCACCGCTAAGGCCAACTCACCCGTATTCACTTTGCTAGCTACTTTAGATTTAGTCTTTAGACTGAAATACTTAGTAGTTTTTGTTGACTTTTAGTCACTTCTGTTCACTGTGGTTCTAGTCCGGCTGAGTCAGTGAAAAGTAGAAACATTTTGGTCAACATTCAGTGATTATTTTAGTCTTTTTTTTCAAAATGTTTCTTCTCTTTAAACTTCTTCAGTTCAGCCAGTTCAGCTATCCAAAATCAACTTTTGTCAGTAGCTTATCATTAGTAAACCTATTTTTTTAAAACTGTAACTTTTACAGTAACTAACTAACAAATACTGATGTAGTGTGGCAATACATTATATTGTTACAAAAAATATTTTCTCTCTTTACAGGGACCACACTATTTTTGACTACCAGGTAATTCCGATTGGTGTTGAATAAGCAGATTCTTATGTCTTTATTGCTTCACAGCACGCTCTTGGCAGCTGCATGATGGAGTTGAAGTATGGAGTCCACCTTGACAAAAACAGTGTAACAGCTTTGATATAAACAGCTACGTGTTCTTTGTAGCTTATAGTGCAGCTAACCAATTTAACCAATGACAGGACTGCGTTGTTTAACAAACATTATTTAACAAACGTTGTTTAACAATCGTTTAACAGCTTACATTTTAGTCCTGTCTCGTCTTTTTAATAAAAACAACTTTCATCACGGCTTTATTATCAACGAGCTACTTTTAGCTCATGAACGTCTCATCTCGCTCGAAAAAAGCTGTTGACCGACATTTTTGCTGTCGTTTTTTCATTAACTGAATTAACACTGCAAAACACACACCCACACACACACATACACAAACTCACCACCCCTCCCCCTTCTTCGTTTATCCCCCGCCCCATAATGCTCAGCGCCTTATCTGTCAATGCTGCTTAAATAATGTAATTAATGACTTAATTAACATTTCCATAATCTATTTTAATAAATCTCAGACAGCATAATGAGAGATTCCAGGCTCCGGGCATGTGTGTGTGTGTGTGTGTGTGTGTGTGCACTCACATTTTGGGGTGGTGTGGGGGGGTTGCGTGTTATGTAGATCTGGACTCACCATGACAGGGCAGCAGGAGGGAAGCGGGGCAGGAAAGGAGGAGGAGGAGGGAAGGAGGGATAGAGGGATGAAGAGCGTTGTGTGATGGCATTTTGGCAAGAGAGCTGAACCCTGACAAATGTCATGTGACTTGCTGCCTTTGCACAATGAAAGACCGTTGGCGCTTCTCCATTCAAACTCGAGTTAACAACAGGAACGGTGAAAGCAAACGACATGAGTGCCGAGAGTAAACGACAGGAACGTTGGCGCTCACATCCATGTGACGTGTCGTAGGGGAAGAAACAAGCGTGTTAGGTGAGTGAGATGACAACACGGCAGATGCGGAGTGACTTCGGTCGGCAGTAAATGCTGTGTGAGCAAGGTTCAACTGTCAAATCAGTTGCAGTTCAGTTTTCATGAAGTTTTATCCTGATAAACAAATAAAAATGTCCTCTACAGTTTATACACGGTCGAAAAAAGAGACCTCTGCACCTATGGCAATTCAAAAATTCTTCCACAGTAGCATTTGGAATTAAATCTTCAACAAAATGATCATTTCATTGCCCCACCACATGTTAAACACATTGTTACAACACCTTAAAATTGAAAGGCTGCATTAGTCTCTGTTTTTCTATTTAGAGCGTTAAGGTGCTACAGTCTTCCCATTGAAATGCATAATAAAACTTTCCACATTTCTCCTATTTCCAGTGTAATGGAACACCGGAGACAGAATGGGCGAATGGTTAGGGAGTTGACCGCAAGGGTTCACGTCCTGGACTGGTAAAGGTACCACTGAAGTACTCATGAGCAAGTTACCGTCCCCGGGCACTACCAAAAAGGTGCCCACTGCTCATTCATGGACAGATCAAATGCAGAGGTCACATTTCACTGTGGTGCGCTGTGTGCTGTACTGTGGTGTGTTCACAATGACAAATAATCATTTAAAACCTGCTTTGAAGTATCATCAGTAATGTAAGAGAGCTGGGTCCTGGACTCGGTGTTGACTTACAATCACACTGCAATGTGAAAACCAGGGATTAACCATGGAATGTTATTCATTTTGGTTGGTTCTGAGCAGAAATGTTTTGGGTCTAATGTTTCTGTCACCGCTTTCCAACTGGATGCTCATCACAAACAACAATAGTTGCATAATAACGGTTCATGACAGCTTTAACAGAAAACAATAAACAGTTTGTTTCCAGACTGGAAAGATTACTTGTTCTTGCCATTCCATGTTACAAAGAATGTTCAAAGTGGATGCAGTGGATGTACCAACACTGGCACAAACTTGCACGCATCACTATCCAAAATGTTTTGGGTTTTGCAAAGTATTGTAGCTACACGTAAAAGCTACAGAGTTCTCTTTTGTGACTGACTGTGTAATGTCAGATAAATTCATTATCTTGCTGGAAATGAGTGTGAAGAAATTGCAAACATTAGTGTTTTTTTTTTTTCCAACAGTGTGATCTGTGAAGCATTCTTAAAACCAGCTGACAGAACACCTGGATAGATTTAAATCCAATTTGCATGATTGATTATTTGCTGGTTATTGCTAGTTGGATGTTGGTCAAAGGGCAAAGGGTTAGTTTGGGCTGATGGTTTGCAAATTGTTAATCATTTTAACCCGGTGTCCACTAAAAAGCTGAGTTCTTAAAATATTAACACTTTAGATGGTAATAGATTTGTTCCAGTCTAAACAACCTTTCTGGAGTTTTATGTGAATGATTTTCATCCCTAAATTTTTTGTTTGAAGGAAATGCTACTTTAATAAAAAAGTTACACTTTAAACTAAAAAATGTACAAAGTAATTAGTTGCCGCTAAATGGCAAGGCCACAGGTTCAAATCCAGGTCCAGTAAAGTTACCACTGAAGTTCTCCTGAGCAACCTACCTTTCGCAAGCACTGCTTCCCGGGCGCTGCCCTTGTTAGCTGCCCACTGATAGGCGCATCACGGATTGATCAAATGCAGGGGTTACATTTCGTTGTGGTGCACTGTGTGCTTGCTGTTGTGTGTTCACAATAACAAATAATCACTAACTTTCTCATTTAAGAGCTAAACTTAACAGTTACAAATGACTGTTTCAATAATTGTTTGCTATCTTTGCAGTTTTCCTCTACTATATTGTTTTTTAATAAAATAATCATTTGAGTTGAGAAACAAGTTAATTAGCAAAAACAATCAAATATGAATATTTGAAAACTTTCTTAATGTTATTTTTTGTTTTTAAATTACTATGCTGAAATGCATTTTTAGATCAGTTTTGAGAACAGGTTTTATTTCAGACCGACCCCATGACCCAGTTTTTATCAGTGTATTTGTTATTTAAAGGGATTGTGTTTGCCGTTAGATGTGTTGCACCTGTGAGTTGCCGCGGGGGTCAGCATGTATCAGGCTCCTGGTCAGAACAAGAGCTTCAAAAGCCCTTTGTTATTCTCTGATAACAAGACACTGGTGATGCTAAGCAGGAGATTAAAGCCAGAAGCATCACCTCTGCCGTTTAACACCGGTCCACATTCGAGATAACCAACCTTTAGCTGAGGTGTAATAAATTTGGGCATTCTAACCAAAAAAAGGGACGAGGAAAAACACATCAGGCATCACATCTCCAAAGTAAACTGAAATAATGGTGCTTTAGAGTTTAGTGCCCGACTAATAGTCCCAGATGAGAAATAAACAAACAACTCCATGGTCTAAAAAGTGGGGCAGTTGGTAGTGTAATGGTTAGGGAGTTAACCCTGTGAACGGAGGGTCGCCGAAGTTCAAGCGCTGGATCAGTAATGGTACCACTAAGGTACTCATGACCAAGTTACCAGCCCCAAGAACTGCTCCCCCGGGTGCTGCCTCTACTCCTTCATGGATGGGTCAAATGCAGAGGTCACATTTTGTTGTGGTGCACTGTGTACTGTGCTGTGTTCACAATGACAAATAATTACTCACTCAAAAGAGAGATGCAAAATTACAACACAGAAAAGGTCAGGAGGCACATTCTCCTTTATTAGATTAAAGCATCATTATTTTAAGAGTTAAAAAGTTTTGACCAAGTCATCTTGGTCAAGTAAGTTTGTATTTGTGAACACCACCTAAAATAAAACCCATGATGTTGTTGACATGTATAAAACCAATATACAAGACTATTTTTCACTGAAGCACCACAAACATGGGGCATCCACACCCAAAAAGGTTTTCAGAAATGGTCAAAATAAAAAAAATAATAAGCCACTATGTGAAATAAAAATCACCATTTTAAGAACCATCTTTTCTTTTAGGGGCTAAAAAGTATTAAACTACACAGAACCCTTCAATAACAGAAGGTCCTTTAGACTGGAATGGTCTTTTACTGTCTAAAGTGTTTATGTCTTGCCAGCTTCCTGTTCCAAAAAGAGCTGCAAAATAACAACACAGCAAAGGTCAGGAGGCACATGATGAAGAGGCAGGTTTTTGATTTTTCCTAAATAAACATTTGTCCGCAAGTGCTTTTGCAAAGGTTAAGATGTCAGGAGTTTGAAGGAGTTTGAAGGAGA
This sequence comes from Distichodus sexfasciatus, assembly GCA_032718565.1. Lineage (NCBI taxonomy): Eukaryota > Metazoa > Chordata > Actinopteri > Characiformes > Distichodontidae > Distichodus > Distichodus sexfasciatus. The sequence continues at coordinate 1,466,255 of JAVGVS010000003.1, read as the reverse complement.
AGGAAGAGGAGGAAGAAGAGCAGGAAGAGGAGGAAGAAGAGAAGAGGAGGAGGAGGAAAAAGAGGAAGAACAGTAGGAGGAGGAGGAGGAAGAGAAAAAGGTAAAGGAATAGGGATGAAGAAGAAAAGGAGCAGGAAAAGGTAGAAGAGAACAAGGAGGAGGAAAAGCAGAAGAAGAGGAGGAGGAAGAAGAAAAATTGAAGAAGAGGAGGAAAAGGAGAAGGAAAAGGAAGAAGAGGAGGAGGAGCAGGAAAAGGAGGAGGAGGAAGTAAAAATGGAAGAAGAGGAGGAGAAGGAGAAGGAAAAGGATGAGGAGGAGGAGGTGGAGGACAAAAAAGCAAAAGAACAGGAGGAAAAGGAGAAAGAAGAAGATCAGGAGGAGGAGGAAGAGGGAAACGAGAAGTATGAAGAAGAGGAGATGGTGGAAGAGAAGGAGGAGGAATAGGAGGAAGAAAGGGAGGAGGGGAGTAGGATGAGAGGGAGGAAGAGAGGGAGAAATGGTAGGAGAATGAGAGGGAGGAAAGGGAGGAGGAAGAGAGGGAAGAAAGGGAAGAGGAAGAGAGGGAAGAGAAGAAGAGGAAGACAGGGAGGAGGGGAGGAGAAGTGGAGATGAGGAGGAGGAAGAGAGGGAGGAGGGGAGGAGGAAGCGAGGAAGGAGATGAGGGGAGGAGGAGGAGAAGAAAGAGGGGGGGGGGAGAGGAGATGGGGAGAAAGAAGAGATAGAGGAGGGAAAGAGGAGAGGAGATGAGGGGGAGGAGGAAAAGAGGGAGGAGGGGAGGAGGAGAGGAGATAGGGAGGAGGAAAAAAGGGAGGAGGAAGAGAGGGAGGAGTGGGAAGACAAAGAGGGGTTGGTTGTTGTATTGGAAGGGTCTCAGTGTGAACGAGACAGCAGGCAGCAGAGCCAGCCACACAGACAGAAAGAAAGTAAGAGAAAAAGACAAATACAGAGAGAGAAAGAATGAGGGGGAGTAAGTGAGTGTGAGAGAGAAGGAGAGAGAGAGCTACAGTGAGATGGTGAGGGAGAGAGAGACAAAGAAAGAGAAAGAGGGAAAGGAGTGGAAGAGGGGAGGGGTTTGGGGCTCTGAGAGGGGAACAGGTCATTACCCCACAACAAAAGCCTTTGTAAACACACACACAGCCACCTCCACATCCCCCCTCAGGCCTGATGCTGCCCCGTCCTGACCACTGATAATTACCCCCATATCAGCCCCTGGGGTAGTTAACCCTCACCCTCACCCCATCACATTCTGCTGCTAAGGAACAGTGCCGTGGACACAGTCACCACGGGAACGGGAGGAAAATCTCAAAAGTTAACATCAATCACATGAAATATAGATACTTTCATAGCCAGTCGATACCAAAGTCATCATTTCTTTTCCTTTTTCTTCTATCTTTCTTTTCTTCTTTTATTTAAAAAGTCATAGTAAGAATTCTCTCTCACTCATAAAACCTGTAGTGGAATAATTTTGTTTCCTGAGGTACTACAGATTTTATAACACATCAGGAGACCAACAGTTCTGTACCTGAGCCCATAAACTTGACAATTCTTCCACTGTTTAATTTGAAATAAAAAATTGCAACAAAAAGATTATTATATATTATTATATTATTATATAGATTATATTATTATATTATATAGTCGTCCACACCTTAGACGTGTAACCGCTTTATTGAGGTTAGTGATAATTGTCATTTTACAAGATATTCTAGCTACAAATTTAAAGCATCTAAGACAATAATATCATGACTTTTCAATTAATTTAGTTCTAATTTAAAAAATCGATCAACACTTGCCAAAGCAGTAGGATGGTCAGCAATACTTTTGACTACATTATATATGAATGAGTGATTTATTTTTAGTCATTTTAAAACTATCTTTCCTCCAAAATAATACATAACATCCTTAAGTACTGCAACCCCGGCACTATTAAAAGCATTGACTGCCTTTTCATTTTAATGAGTCAAATGAAGATCACATCATTGTGCTGGTATTGTTTGAAGCAGCTGTGCTATGTACAGTGACAATCATTGACTTCAATTCACAAACTCAACCTCCATTTCTCCAAACCACAATGGCCAACTGATGTAAAGTCTGCAAATGTTCCCTCATCTTCGTGAAACTGTAATCTTGCCCGAGACGTGTGATTACGCTAAGGTTAAGCAATGTAAACATTGGAGTCGAGGTATGAACGCCAATTGCATGTTAGAGACTGTGCACATATTCCAGCTTTCTGTTTCTCTCAGCTACCATCTGATTAGAGCTCTGTGGTCTGTCATTCTGCAGTAACAACCTGTACAGACCTTAAAACTGTTTCAGCAACGGCCTTTTTGCTGTTTGATGCCTGCTAAAGTTGCAGTCTGGTATAGTGACAGGAGTTCTTAAGTTGTTATTTTTAAGATGTTCAGTAACACATTTTGAAAAATAATAATATGTATTGCAGAGGGCAATTATATGTTGGTAGAGTGAATTGGTGATTGAGGGTCGCCTGCTTGGGTCTTGACCAGTAACGGTACTGAGGTATTCATGAGCAAGGTACTGCCCCAAACACTGGTCCCAGGTGCTGGCAAAAAACTGCTAGCAAAAATTTTAATATCATGAACTCACTTCCTTGGAATAATACACCTTAAAGAACTGCATAACCACAAACCTCATGCTCAAGTCTCAACAATCTCTTTCTTTTAATAGATATATAGCCAATGAGCATACTGCTGGAGTGAAAGCACATCAACTCAACCAAAAAGAAAGACAATAAATGTCAGACATAGTGTATCTTCAACAAACAGAAACAAAACCGCTTCTGAAATACTCTGCAAATTTTAAGAATCAGTGTAATATTGGCAGTTGGTAGTGTAATGGTTAGGGCAGGTCACTAGTTCAAATTCCAGGACAGTTAAAGGTATCACTGAGGTACTCATGAGCAAGGTACCATCCCCAGGCACTGCTCCTCGAGCACTGCCCATTTCAGCTGCCCACTGCTCCTTTATGGATGTCGTCAAATGTAGAGGTCACATTTGGTTGTGCACTGTGTGCTGTGCTGTGGTGTGTTCTCAATGACAATCAATAATTTTCACTCTTAATATTTATGTTATTAGAGGTCGTTTCTATTTTAGCAAGTATGATGAATGTTGGTTGTCAGCAAGCTTTTTTCCATGAGTACGATGAGATATTTGATTATAAAGGTGTGGCTATTCTTTTGCTTAAAGATAGGACTAAAATGTATAATCGTGGACTGTCCAACATTCAAAATGCGGTTTGTCTGTCCAAATAGTTAAAAACAATGCAGCCCCTGGTCATTAGTCGAATTGGCTGAGGGATGGCGTGCAGATGAAATCCTAATCGATTTGATGTTGACGCCCAAAACCTGGTGCAGAACCAAGAGACAAGATCTAAATAGTGAACAGCAACATGGCTCCAGCTCAAACAGGCTTAAAAAGAAAAAGACATTTTAAACAAAAATGAACCCAACAAAATGCACTGATTAGATGGTAAGATGAACATGCTTCAGATGAAGTAAGAAAAACACAAGCAACCTGAAGAGGCATTCGACCGTGCACCATCCTGCTGTTCATGCCATGGTAAGCTAGCTAACTGTGCAAAATAAAATAAGGCCTGTTAACTCAGATCAAGTTTGCTGGTCAGTCTTATAGTCAGCTTGCTCAAATTAAATGCCGATATGCTAGTGAGCTGATAAACTGTAAGCAGGTTTGCTCTCACACACTTAGGAAATGTGTATTAGCCAAGCTAACATTGCATGGCTTAAATTGTTGAACTAAAATGTTGTATCTCACTTAATTTGAGGTTTCCGAAGTCTGATTTTAAAGATTCCAGTTACATACACACACAAAAGTATTGAGTGAAATCGTGAATGTCATCACTTGATACAATCTGTCACTATGAGTTCAAATTTTCAGTACATGTATTATCATTAACTGAATAAGATTAAAGAGAAAACATTTTCACTAAACATGTATCTAGTCAACATGCAGTTAACTATGGATAGAAATGATACAAATGTAAGTGAATACGAAAGTTCAACCAAAGAGATCTAATGAACGCCAGCGCCAGTCCAGTGGCATTATTACCCTGGTTTGTATATAAGGTAATATCCAGCCTTCTCTGCCATTACAACTTTTGATTCCGCCCGCCTGCGCCCCGCCACCGCCTTCGGCTCCTCGTCCTGGTCCTGGGGAAGGTCCTTCACCTCGTGCCTGGTCTCCCTGACAGATCGGCCAGCTTCAGAGACGACTGAACTAACGCATCAAGTTTATCGCCGCCTCCAAAACTTATCACACACATTAAAGACAATGTTGTTTTGCCAGATAAATAATTGACAATCTAAACTGGATGGTCTCCTTGGTTGAACTTGACTTAAACTAATGAGCATTTTCATCTTGGAGGATTAGGACCAGGACTTAACTCTAAAACGCAAGCCGCTAAAATTAACACTGCTTGCCACAAATTGTAAAGTGAGCTTTTTATGGATCACTTCCAGCTGATGACCATCTAAATCCAACTTGCTGACTGTCATTTTCATCCCCACTGCTGCAGAAAACGAGAAAAGCAAGAGCGCGAGTCTCGCAGCTGGCTCCTGGCTGAATCGGTGCCCGCTAATGAGCTAGTGCTAATGATTACTTGGCAGTTGTTGCCGCGGCGCCGGTATTCATCAGAAGTGATCCCTCTGTTGGCTTCCATGGGTCAGTGGTTCATTTATTTAGTCAAGACTAAATCCAGACCTGATATCCAAAGTATCAGCCCTAAACATGGGTGCAGTTTGCATACAATGATGCAAAGTTAAATTGCAGCTGAAAATGAATGAAGTGTTTGTGGACGTCGTTTGACTGGTTTATGTGTTGGGGAGGAGAGCTAATTCATAAGTAACATAACGTAACTACTTGTTCAGTAGCTTATCAGCAGCAAGCTTACTTTTTAAAACACTACATTTCTCCAGTGTTTCAAAAATTACACTGGCATGTGGCAAAAAATGCTACTTTGTTCCAAAACAAATACTGCTATAGTGCTCATAATTTTAACTCTAGTTTTAGCTTTGAATATCTATCCATAAGATATCCTCACATAGCTCTGTTTTGCATGTATGCAGATATTTATAAACGCATATTTCTTTATACATTTGGACCTTTTGTTTATATGTAAACTGAATTTTAGCCAACCTCAAACGCATATTTTTGTAAAATGGTCTCCAAAGTGAAGATTTTTTCAAAATGCTGGATCTCTTGTCGATATAGGTAAATCTAAACGATAAAAAATATGCATTTATAAAAAATATTCGCATACATGTAAACAAGCCTTTTTTTAAACCAAATGTTGTGTAAATGCAATTTGAAGAATAAAAAGTTAAAGTCAAAGTAAACTCTTTGAAAAGTAAAACTCTTCTCTTTGAAAAGTAAACTCTTTCTTTCTACTTCTATTTCTAGTTCTAGTTTAAAGTTATATTTAATACTCCATTTCCAGTTTAAAATATATATTTTGTATTCTTTTTATATATTGTTTATTCCATGTGCCCTATTTGTTCCCCGTTTCTGTTGGACTGTGAAAACTGGAGCCATTGTCGCCTCATCACTCTGCATATCTGTACAGTATATAGCAGAGATGACAAAGTTTACATTGACTTTGCCTAAAAAATGTTTATAAAAATATCTGCATACTTGTAAACAGGCCTTTTAAACCAAATGTTGTGTAAATGCATTTTAAAAATAAACATAAAAAAATATAAGTTTATAAAAATATCAGCATACGTGTAAACAGACCCTTAGATCCTCACATTCTTTGTATCAATGTTTGTAAGATGTTGTATATTAGAATATCTATAGTGTAGGTTTTATAAGAACCAAAACTTATTGCTGTTTCAGGTTTGCAATACATAAAATTAACACATTCACTCTTAAACACAGCAATGAGAAATGATCAAAGTTGTTGAAATTTACATTCATTTTTGTTTCAAGTTAATTCCTGACTGATTGGGTTTTTTGTTGTTCTCTTTTACATAGTGCAGTATAGTGAATCAATTCTGTGCTCATCGCTCATCTTTTTAATCAGTTTCTTCATTCTGTGTGTCTGCACTGTCAATTTACTCTCCAGTTTAATCGCATATTTGCGCTTCCTCTATATACAGTGATCTCACCCACCCTGCCATGTTCAAGCGCCACGAGGCCTCTGGACTATTCCCAACTCCTCGCCCCAGCGCTCTCTGCAACGTTTTAACATGTTGTTTAAACATAAAACCACACTCTGTCATAGTTACAGCTCATTAATGTGAGTACAACGAGGGCTGAACAGATTAATGTGCACAAGTAATATTAATTACTAGTTCAAGGTTACATTCTTTTACTCCCACTCTCCCCCCAAAAAAGAATAACATATTTAATAGGAAAATTTACGAAAGTGTTCTGCCTTGATTGCAAACAAGCCTCGAGCTTCCTTTTATATTTCTCTAAAACGGTTAAATAAGAACAATGAGGGAAAAATACAGTACGTCGAATTTTTTAATTTCCCTTGTTAGTTGCGGAAATACGCCAGGGGTGAACTTGTGTTTGCATCATCGTCTCCACAAATACAGACCTTCATGTGGAATTTGAATGATTTTTTGGCAAGTGAAGTAAAGTCTTTTATTTTTCCGTGGCGTAGGCGCAGGTGTTTACGCCCAGGAACTGCATGCATTATTTAGTTAAGTCAGACTAATAAAAGCAGGCTGCCTTATTTAAGGTCGATTTTAAGTAACTGAGCATTTTTCACATTCCAATTACTTATATTGAATAATAATACTGAGAAACAAGAGGACAGAGACACAGAGAGTTCTGGCCTGGTCCTCATATAATTGAAATAGTACAGAGATTACTCCACATTGTAAGAGATTCTGTTGAACTGTAAAAGGAGAAGCGAGAACTACACATGCAGATTCAGTGAGTAAGGCAAGGATCCAAAACATTTGATCCAAAAAAAACATCCCCTAATAAGAGTTATTAATAGAATATATATATATATATATATATATATATATATATATATATATATATATATATATATATATATATATATATATATATAGTATTAATCCTTGCACAGTACTATATATATATATATATATATATATATATATATGTAGTAATGTGCAAAAGTTTTAGACAGGTGTGAAAAAATGCTGTAAACACAATGCTTTCAGAAATATAAATAATGATTGTTTATTTTTATCAATTTACAAAATGCAAAGTGAGCGAACAAAAGAAAAATCTAAATCAAATCAATATTTTAGTTAATACTTTTGCCTTCAAAACCAGCATCAATTTTTAGGTACACTTCTGTAATAAAGTCAGGATTTTGTGATTATAATATTATATTATTTTGTAGGATTATAGTCATTATATTATTTTGTAGTATTATAGGATTATAGATCTGTGGTTAGTTCTCCAAGATGTTTGGAACAACCTACCAGCGAGTTCCTTCAACAACTGTGTGCAAGTGTACCTAGAAGAATTGATGCTGTTTTGAAGGCAAAGGCTGGTCACACCAAATATTGATTTGATTTAGATTTCTCTTTTGTTCATTCACTGCATTTTGTTGATTGATGAAAAGAAATGATTAACACTTCCATTTTTGAAAGCATTCTTTGTTTACAGCATTTTTTCACACCTGCCTAAAACCTTTGCACAGTACTGTATATATATAATAGGATTCACTGAAATGGTTTACCATGATGATTAATTCATACATTGATGATTCATACCTTTATTCATGTCAATTCATATATCAATATGAGGATGATGGAAAAAGTATAAATGGTTTAGAAGTGTTGTGTAACTCTAGCCATTTGTAGTAGAATGTAAAATGTACATGGCTGATTAAAAGTGGAGAAACGTAAACCTGCTTGAGATTTTTTGTGCACAGCGAGTGATTAAGTGGTGTACGATTATATCTGCATATATGCTACATTGACAGTTAGCAGCTAATTAGCACAGGCGGTTATTACTAATAATGGCATTCTTCCACCTGCGGAAGCAAAATATTCAGTAAAACGTGTTGGCTTATTATCATGAGATTCTTATTCAGGTACAGATTTCAGCAGTGTTTAGATATGAAGGTAATAAACATAAATCATATAATAGAATGGTGAGTTGGTTGAAGCTTAGGACTGTAGAAAGTTAGACCCAAATTACTTTAAACTTTTACCAAACAAGCAACAATATATAACATAGTCTAAACACATCAGCAAAAATAATAATTTTACCTTTAGACTGTATTTATTCTGAAAACAATTCAAATAAAGTATTCAGATGAAATTGCACATTTTCATTTTCTACTTTATAGAGAAGCTGTTTATTTTTTAACAGATCGTCTATAGTATATTTATATTAAACTGCTGCATATTTTATGGACATTTAATACACAGATTGTACAGTATTGTAGTTTTTCCTCAATTTGACTGATATAGCAATATTTTCACATTGTTGAATACCTCACATTAAAATAATATCATTTCACAATTTTCTACTTCTAGTTTAGACTTTACATTTAATAGTTTATTTAAATATGTATATTCTATGTGCCAGTCATCCCCGAATTACGATGGGGAAAAAAATAGCAACATAGTAAGTTGAGACATCGCTACCTGCAGGAGACATACATTGGCATATTGGAAGACAGGCTTATTTTTTATTAAACTTGGGCATTGAAACACCAAAAACACAGAAAAACATATGCACTCTTTCAACAAAACAACTGAATAACTGATCACTGGCAAATCTGGGGAATCTCACAAGGCAGGAGAAGTGTACCTTCCTACTTATGCTGTTACATTTACCAAAACTTAAAAGTTAATTGTAATATTTTTACAATTTTGTTGTATCGCTATTGTCATTGTAAGATCAAAAAATCATAAGTCATACCTTCGTTACCCAGGTACTATCTGTACATAGCTGAGATGGCAATAAAGTTGACTTTGACTCTGAAATAAAAGGGCTTCAGTACAGATGTGATTCAAGCATATATGAAATGATAAGATACATATTTGTAATTTGCAAATATTTGTCTTGAGACACTCCTGATTTCTTCATATTTTGCTTCACAAGAACCAGACTTTGTGTTTTTTCCTAGCCTTGATGTATTTTCTTTAGTTGCCAAGTCAGGCAAGTCAAAGTAAACTTTTTTTTGTCATGCCAGCTAAATATACAGAAGGACGAGAAGACGTGGCTCCAGTTTTTACAAATTACAAAGAACACACATAGAATGCACACATATATATATAAAAAAAGAAATATAAAGTCCATAAAAACTCAAGATAAAAATTGAAAAATGTGCAATTGATGCATGTTTCCACTTGTAAATTTGCTGTACCTATTATCTAATTATCTAAGAAATGAAATGCTCATATAATGCAAATATTGAGATATACTGAGAGAAGTTAGAAATGAATGCATTTATAAACCAGTTTTTTGGCAGAAAACACCAGATAAGATTAAATTGTTTTTCGAGTAAACAACTCACTTGAAAAGTGGGGCTTCAGGCCCGGAAGTGAATTAAGGTGATTTCTGATAAAATGATGGGCATTCGAGGCTAGCGCACCTCTTACAGCCTGATGAAAAATCAATTGTATGCAGTACTTTTTGATTCCTCTGAATTTTAATCCCAGAAACTGTGCAAAAGAATAACTTTTGAAACCAAAAGCTACCAACTGTGTTGACAAATAGACATTAGGCTTGATATTTTACTTGTTGCTAGCAGCATATTAGCAGCCACATCTGTACACTTTGCCAGAGGCAAAACTTTAACCTCTTGAAATTTTGGACATTTTTGAGCATTCTTCTATGCCTCTATTTATTGGCTTATATTGATGGAATAACGTGCCAGACATGCATGCCTCATACTGATTTTATTAGAAGGTTTAGAGCAATCATTTATGTACAGTATGTATTTGATGTGAAAATACAAAGACAAACCTGATATCATCATAATTAATAATTTTTGGTTTTTGGTTATTTTCCTTTATTTCATTGAAGATTTTTAGACGTGTATGGTACAATTTCTGTACCATATAAAAACACAACTAGGATGACTGGATTGATTAAGTTTTCTACATTTCAGCCATATGTCTCAAATGTATGTGCATTATTCCGATACAAATTTATTGAAGAGTGCAAAAATCTTGCAGTTTGCAGGCTGAGATCATCATGAGCTTAATTCAACAAAACTCGACAAAGCCTTGCCTAAGTCTTCCTAGACTCATGAGAACTTGTGTCTTACTCAGAGCATCCAGGCAGTTAATTGCCTAATATGGACATCCTAATATTGCTTCTTTCCTCTTCATTACCGCCCTGCAATCCTCATTAAACAGAGTGTCCATGCATGTCCACTTGGGACGATTGGCTTTCCCGTCCTACAACACCACACATGGCTGGTATCAGGAGGTCAGAATACACACCACGGCAACAGAGCTCAGAAATTAATCAGTAATTTGCTTTTAAAAAAACAGGATTGGCCGTACTGGCTGTGGGAGGTATTAGATTTCGGCAGAACACAAATGAAAATGGGAATGAGGGCTCTTTCATTTGTTGGATTAGATTTAATGTGATTTAAAATGCTATTTTGTAATGGAAATAGCTGGCTAATAATGTTATTATGCTCAGATACATTTTGCAATAGCAAATCGTCATTTTCCCAGAAAGCCTAAGTTTGTGTTGTCTTCACATTACATATTTTTTTGACAGACTAGTAGATAGAAGCTAGTAGATGGTAGTTTTGCTAGTCAAGTTCAGGTTGTTCTGTGTGGATATTTGTCATTGTGAACACAGCACAGCAAACAGTGCACCACAACCAATGTGACCTCTGCATTTGACCCATCAGTGAATGAGAAGTGGGCAGCTTTTTTGGCAGCACCTGTGCAGTAACTTTACTGGTCTGGGACCAACTGCCCCTCAACCCATCTATCAAACGTTAGCCATACTCATTATAAAAGCCTCATTTTGTCATCAATGTCCATTTTTTTATTACAAGAATGTGCTGTGGTATAATTAGTATAATAATTCCATCTTACTTAAGTGGAAGAAAGTAATTATTTGTCATTGTGAGCACACCACAGCACAACACACAGTGCAACGAAATATCAAATCATCAAAATTGGCATTTTATTGTCACTGCAAGTTGTCACATATGGTTATTATGAGAATATTGTGGCGAGAAATAAAATAAAATCACCAATAAAATGTAATTCTGAATGCAAGAGTCAATATTTGCCAAAGTTATAATAAGTCATAATAAGGTGGCGTAGGAGTTAGAGCTGCTGCCTCACAGCGAGAAGGTCCTGGGTTTGATCCCTGGGCTGGCCGTAGGGCCTTTCTGTACAGTAAATATTTATATTTAACTATAATTGCTTAGAACCAACTGAAATGAATCCCTGCTTTTCACACTGTGTTGTAATCTGACAATGCAAAGTCTACTGAATGGTAATAGCTCTATTACATCATTTATTATAGCTCAGTGTCAAGGCAGGTTGAATTCTGTCTATGGCAATTCTGGGAAATGTGGAAAGGCATGAATACGGCAGGACTGCGGCACACCGGAGTTCCGAACAGAAAAAAATGGGATCGATGCAGCCTTTTAATTTTATACCTCATTGATCATGTCAATAGTGCGCATACCTACAAGTGCCAGAAAAAAAGGGAGTCATATTGCTGGTTTGGAGCTTTAAAGGCTTGCCTGGGATGTTTTACCCCAAAAAATATCTTACGGATAAGAAATAAATAAGTTTACTGTATGTGGGGTCAAAATGTTACATAACAGATCTAAAACACATACACACACATACACATTCCTGGATGTGTGTTGAGTTCTCTGTGAATGGCTCATTGCTTTAGTGATTATTTTGAAAACTGAGCTTTCCAGAGGAGAAGAGGTTTTACTGAAGTCTAATCAAACTGAGCTCATCACAGTCAAGCTTTAGGCAAATATCAACCGCATGCAGCAATAGAATGTAATGAATGCAGTGTGACCACACACACGCTCTCTTACTTCTCTATACTTTGGGGAAATTCAATAGGCATAATCTTGATTGAGGCTAAAATAAGTCCATGGCTGCCCCATAACCTTAACCATAAGCATAACCTCAATGTTGAACTTGAAACCTTTCTGCCATTTAAAGTTTACTACAAAAAATATCTTCTGACTTTCATTATCCGACCTGCAACCAGAACGTGAGTGAGTAATTATTTGTCATTGTGAACACACCACAGCACACAGTGCACCACTTGACCCATCAGTGAAGGAGCAGTGGGCAGCTGATGTGGGTAGCACTGGGGGAGCAGTGCTTGGGGACGGTACCTTGCTCATGAGTACCTCAGTGGTGCCTTTACTGGCCTGGTCTGGTCAAACTGGCAACCTTCTGATTACAGGGCCCTAACTCCCTAACTGTTAACACTACCAACTGTGCAAATACAAAACAGGGATGTAATTTTTGTCACCAAAGGTAGATCAGTTTTAAATCTGCAGTTGTAGAATTTATAATTTCCCCCCAAAACTAGTCTATGTCAGAAACGCATTACACAACCAGCAACACCGACACTATTTTACACATTTATACTATTAGACTATTTTGTTTTAAGACAAAAGCAAAATTTTGGGACGAAAAAACTATCAAGAAAGGCCACCTGTGAACATTTCATGGGAAATATATGTTCATAAACACACACTCTCTCCACACCTCTCTCTTTCTCTCCATTTTTCTCTAACACATTCTTTTTATTATTCTATTTCTTTCTCTATCCTCACTTGTTTCTCTTTCCCTTATTTTCTTCTGTCCTTTTCTCTTAACTCCTTTCTTTTCTCCTCCATTTTCTTTTTCCCTCCATTTCTCTGTCCTCCTCTCTCTCTCTCTCTCTCTCACTCTCTCTCTCTCTCTCTCTCTCACTGCCTCTCATGCAGCATGGTTGTGGTGGTGCTGGCTTGCGGCTGCCATGTGTCACGTGACTCATTGTCATCTCTGCAATTAGACAGCCACAGATGTGCGAACCTCCTGGCAACCCCTGAGCCCCAGCCAGCAAATTAATTTGAGCTTCCTCCTCCCCCCCCTAAACCCACCCTCAAACAAGTTCAACAAGAGAGGAGGGGTCTTTTCTCACCGCTAGGAATCCCCCCAACATGGGGTTCTAGCTGTAGGAGCTGACACAGGACACATTCATGTCAACAGTTTGGTGGCCTCAAATCTGAAGAGACAGTTTCACTGTGGACAAGCACAGTTTTCACAAGGTTTCTGACATTCACCAATGTTTTCTTTTTTAAATATTTGTTCTTAGGTAATAACAGAATTTATGAACTGTGAAGAGCACTCTTACGAAACTTTTTTATTGCATGCCTGTTTGTACAGAACATTAGCTCGTTGGGTTTTCTTCAGTTTTACAATTGTATGAATTAAATAATGTTTAGACTAATATTATACAATTTAAGAAAAAATCTGTGAATGAGGGCCACTGATTATACATTACTTGTAGACAGATCTGAAGATTGAATTTACTTAGCATTATATAGTAAAAAGGCATTTTGCTCTACAATTGATTGACATTGACCATAAAATACTTTTAGACTTTTTAGAACATTGCCAGAACAGCACTTATAACCCTCAGAAAACCATGCATATTATAGGGTGTCCCACAAGTATCAATTCTTGGGCCCCTTCTTTTTAACATGTATATGACATCTAGATCTAGCTTTATGAACTTCTGATTTTGGTTACAAAAATTAACTGTGTGTGTGTGTGTGTGTGTGTGTGTGTGTGTGTGTGTGTGCGTGTGTGTGAAAAAAATAAAAGTAGAATTTAGTGCCAACTTTGAATTACTCAAGACTCAAAAAGACCTCAAGGACAAAAATCTCAACCATGAGCCTCTATGAAGCTTTAAGTAAGTTCAAATATTAGCATTTCAAACACAGTTTATGAGACTACACTGTTGTAGTAGAAAGTTATATAATTGTAAAGTGTGGAGTGTATGGAAAGTTTTGGGCAAAAGCAAGCCACTCACGTGCTCAACATGACCTCAGAGAGGAGACCAAAACAGACGGCAGCAGGTCTGAACATGGGGTGTGGAGGAGGATTCTCAAAAGCCTTCATCATATGATACACTGTGTAAGGCACCAGGGTCATCAAGGTCAACACTATGGTCACCACGGTCCAGATCTGCCAGTTCCAGATGACGGTCCAGCATGATATGCTCATCTTCCTGTGGTACTGTACCAGAATATAGAAGAGAGAAAAAGAAGTTTACTTAAAATAATATAATTAGATAATAAATATAGTGCTGCTCAATAGTACAGTCGAAGAGCTTTCAAAGAGCCAGACTTTCTCGTATTTTTAAATATAGTCTTGAAGTATGGTATTTACAAATATGGTTGCATATGCTGCAATAAATCACTGTACCTGCTGTCTCATTTTCCCAGCAAAATATAAAGAAAAAAATAAGGTGTGACTCAAGATTTAAAGCAACCAGTATTATAAAAGACTTGTCTCATCCCAGTAACAGACTGTTTCAGCCTCTGCAATCAGGCAGAAGGTTCAGTACCATCATGGCCAAAACAGAGAGACTCAGGAAAAGTTTCTATCCTCCGGTCATTCGACTCCTCAATCAGGACATGCCCACCTCTGTTTCATAGTATTACATTCATGATCACTGTACAGCAACCCATTGTTAGTGTGTTATACTTCATATTGTCTGTCACATGTCATATTGTCTTTATTGTCATATTTATTACTTGCACTGTTCAGGCTGCTACACTGTTATGCGGGTCCTACGCTGTTTACACTGTTGTGCTGACATTGCACAATGCACTTTAACTTTATCCTTGTAAATTTTAATTGTACATCTGTAAATCTGTTCAGATCTGTATAATGCTTCAAAGCTTATACTTCAAAGTTTAAGATTTAAATATGTATATATTTTTAATATATTTTCATATCTTATTTTTTTTAACTTGTATTCCTTGTTTTACTTTTAAAAACTTTTTTCCATGCTTGCACAGTCAAAGAAAGAGTGGTTCAGGATACAGTTCACTGCATGTTGTACTTCTATTACCATGCTTGTAACAAATGAACAATCTTGAATCTTGAAATTTGATGACTAAAGTATACCAGTCCTTGCTTAGTTTAACTTTTTTTCAGTTTAAGTGCAGTTAGCAAAAATGAAAGTTGTGCATCATGGTATTCCAGAAAACTGGATTCCTTTATTAGCCAGATAACCTAAGCCAAAACTTAGTCTGTCCAACAACCCTTATCTTAGTCTTATTCTATTGGAAATGTCTTGACTTGTGTCTTACTCAGAAGTGCAGATTTTTGGAACAGACCCCTTGAGTCCTGTTAGTTTCTGCTGTGCTTGTGTGTTTCTTTTCTGTTTCATGCTTATTTCACTTTATCTATTGTCTTATTTACATTAAACAGTATGCAAAAGATTTAATCAAGATATAGAAATTAGGGGTGCTTCAATACCTTTACAGTAAATATGCATAACAAATGTTTTTTGAATGCATAACATCAAAAGCAAAAGTCCCTGTGTGTGTACATGTACTTGACTAATAAAGTATCCTGATGGCGATTCAAGATGCTGGAAAATGTTGTTTGGTTTGGCCTGCACTGGAACGAGAGCACAAGCCCAACCTGTTTCACATCCTGCTTTTCATCAAGAGAGCTCTTATTTGGACTCATTAGGCCTTTTGATTGGAAAACAAAACAAAGGCTCTTTTGTGAGGGCCAACAACTGTACTGACGAGAGCTTGTGGCTTCACACCTGTCCTTTCAAATGACTCTCTCTCCCTCTTTTACTCCCTCTCTCTTTTCCTCTCTCTCTCCCTCTCTTTCTCCCTTCAGGCAAGAGCTCTTTGTTGTTCCAACACATACAGGTCTCCACTTAACATCGGCGCAAGCACCCGCAGGGTTTATAAAAACAGAGCAGGTTAGGCAGGTGTGTGTGTCTGTGTGTGTGCATGTGTGTTTGTCCTTTATCAGCTCTCTCCCTAAGGCACTTGTTTCTGATATTTACTAATCAACACGCTCCAGATGAACTATCACCTTATTTAAAAAAATAATAATTAAATGTGTGAAATATCTGCAAGTAAATAAATAATGTTTTTTATGGCAGATGTTAAACTTTTTTTATACATTTTAGCATGTATTTAATATGCAATTCCCCTCTGAATTGAAAATGAGATTTTTTAAAAACACAACCAGGCAGCCCCTGGAATCCGCAGTGTGATATTTGAACAGCTTTTCATTAGAGCTTGCTGCTTCGTCAACAAAAGCATACCACATCGTGCACTCTCTCTCTCTCTCTCTTTAGACTCGCCGTTCATTAATTAGATTCTTTGTGGCGAGTGCCATCGAGCTATCCACAATGTTTAAGGTTACATCAAACCGCAGTAAGTGGCTTCCTGATAGCAAGACACATCCGTCTTCATTACTCAGACCACTGTCTGGCTCGGAGAGAGAGAGACAGAGACAGAGAGAGAGACAGAGAGATAAAGGAAAAAAAGAGAGAGAGAGAGAGAGAGAGAGACAGAGAGATAAAGGAAAAAAAGAGAGAGAGAGAGAGAGAGAGAGAAGCCAAGTCAATGGCTGGAGAAGAGCTGATAGGAACGTTGCAGACAGACCCTGAACTTTTGCCTGCTTTTATTTTCACACTGAGGCTTATTAATTCTGCTTAAGGGGAGAAGATGCAACAAAAGCTATGCACACATGTGTCCTGTCCTTTGGAGGCAATGAGGTCCTTATAACCACCCAAATATTTCAACACGCACATACATTCTTGTATTTATACTTAGTGGGGACCTTTTGTAAACACATCAAAAATGGGAGTTTTTTGTTACAATCAGAACTTTTTAAACATCCGAACTATTGATGACGTTCTCCATACCACCTCAAAGCTTATGTTAAGTAAGAGTTTATGTTAAGTATCAGAGTTTCCACTGATTTTTCCCATTTTTCTAATCCTAAACCCAGATATAACAAATAAATCCAATCCCAACACCTAACTCTTAATTTAATCTTACTTTAACCCAACCCTAATCCTAATCCTAAACCTTACCACACCCTCATCCGTAACATAACCCCAACCCTAAAATGAACTTCAAAACAAACACTGCATTAATGCCAACACATATCATCGTCATCACTTCACACCTCTTCATTACATTCTAGAAGATTCAGAACACCATTTCATAACAAATCCTAGTAGAAACTATTTTAATGACCCAACACACACACACACACACACACACAACTAAAGACAAACACTCCTCCACAACACATGCACAAAGAGCACATGTGAATCGTTTCCTCCAAAATCTGCACATCAAAGCAGAACAAACAGAAATGCTCCAGTTTCCTAAAGCAGAAGATAAGCTGTGTGGGGAGCAGAGTCCCTGAGCTCCACATGTCTCCCCTCCAGGCCCACCGCCACGTCCTGAATGGTCTCCTCTGTCTCCCATCGGCCCTCAGGACCGTTTATCTACACCAACAACCCCCACCATACTGGTCACGACCACCACTGAGCCTCCCCTCTTCCTAACACACATTCTAGTATAACTCAACTGGTACAGGATGTTTAACAACATTCCAATTTCACTAACTGGATGCTAATATAAATTTAAGTGAATTTAAGTGAGCAATTGTCAGTCTGACTACAGCACAGCACACTGTGCATCACAACAAAATGTGGCCTCTTTATTTGAAGGAGCTTTTTTTTGGACAGTGCCCGGAGTGGAGTGCTTTGGGACGATACCTTGCTCACAAGCACCTCAGTAGCACCTTACTAGGTCCGGACATTGAAACTGTGACCCTTCAGTCACAGGGCAAAGTCTCTAACCATTACTAACTGCCCCAATTATATAACAATATATATGAGCTGATATTCATATTTTTCATGCTTAGGTAAGTCGTGTAAGTTGGGATGTTATATCAAAAAATGGGGAGGGTTACATCAACAAGGGCACCCAACATTTATCAAATCAGTATGTGGACAAAGACGCTCTAATTTGGCAAGCCCTCATCGGAGAAGCTAAGAGACGAAAGAAAAAAAATGTGAAAAAGCAGAAGAAGAAGAAAAAGAAGAAGAAGAAGTAGAAGAAGAAGAAGCAGAAGAAGCAGAAGAAGCAGAAGAAGAGAAACAATGTTCTACAATATTGTCTGTAGTCAGTGTACAGTTTAGAAGGGTATGGCTTTTCCCTTGTTTGTCTTTAGTTGTTTGGGTGAGCAAACAGCTTTTCACAGTCTGCTGCATCAGTGCTGTTCCATTTATGTCTGATTACTTCCCACAACTAGTCAGTGCTCCTAAATTATCTGTCATTAATTGTGGCTTTGATGTGTGCCAATGTGGAACTTAATTGGATCTAATTAAATTTGGGTTAATGACCCTACAACTATACACTGCCTGCTGTCATTGGCCATCCCATACTAAAACGTGTACAAGATGTATATAATATTGTGATGCATGGTTGCTTCCTGCTTAAACTGTTGCACTTGTCCAAATTAAAAAGTAATTATAGAAACTATGATAAACTCTGACTCATTTTTCCCCAACAGTGTATACAGAAATTTATTATTTCTCCAGAAACACAAAACATCTACAAATATCTTCTCAATCTTTTAGTATTGTAACTTATTTTATTTACATGAACAGTTTTTGAACATACACAAAAAAACAGTGGAGTGGCAGTGGCAGTGATCCATGTTTAATGGAATTTAAATTTTCTATTTTGAAACTCCATTACCATTATAAACATAGATATCTCTTTATCTCCAATAAGCCCATATCAGCCTATATCAATGTATCAGTCTATCTCTGCTCTGCAGTTCAGGCCCGACCTCCTCACGGCCCTTGCAGGACACTTTCCAGACTAGAACTCAGGAGGCAACATTAGTGTTTACTCAGTTCATTAAATAGTGGTGGCCACTTCCTATAGAGGACAACCTGAGCACAACCCCGGACAGGCACCGTGTGGCCTTTTAGCTTCTGGATGGGTAAATCAACATTGTTTGCCGACTAGGGGTGTGTAATGTCAGTTGAAGCTGCCGTTCTGAATGGACCCAGTGTGTTTTGGGTACATTTCAGGGAATATTTACACAACCAGGGAATGGGGGCCGCTTCAGAGGATATGAGGGCTCTTTGGAGCGCTACGCTCACTAATCCCCATTATCTGGAGTTCTAATTTTGCTGATTTCCATCTTAACCCCTCCTTCCCCTATCCATCTTCCCCTCCCCCACACCAACCCTGCCAGGTCAGTGCATTTCCACGAACAGACCCAAATTTAATCCATCCACATCACAGTCCGCTCCCTTGGCCGGTGATACTTAGTTTTTTCCCACTTGTGTGGACTTGCTCTGTCTTTCTTGGCGCTCATAAATAGAGGCTTGAGCAAGGAATATAGAGAGAGGGCTGTATTAAAAACACAAACTTGGTGTATGCCTTATGAGAGGGCTACTTTCTCCAAAAGAAAGGTAAAAACAGCATTTTGAAAGCAGATGGGCCTTGATACTTATCACACGGTAATTAGATACACATTGGCCCCACTTTTTTGTTCTCTTATGGACTCCAACACAGCCAAAGGTCAAGGTTCAGAGGCATCAGTGTCCTGAAAAGGCAGGAGATGCTGGGGTCAGATCACTGGGTCGCTTTGAGCTCCTTTCCATAATTAATCAGATTGGTTGGTGTGGGAGGTTGAAAGGATGACCAGTAGTGCGGTCAATTATGAGGTTAGAATGGCAAAATTTGGGTCCTTGTGGCCCTTGCGTGACTAATAGCAACTGACTTGGCGAAAGCAGAGCTCAGCGTATAACACATAGTAGTCAGCAATTCTCCAATATTAAAGACAATAAAGGTTTTTTCTCACTTTATTTAGCTCATCTAACCGACTCAATGAAGGGCTTTTAGTTCAGTTCCTCTCTCTCGGAAATGAAAAGAAAATCAAATTGAATTAAAATAAATAAATAAATAAATAAACAGAAAGAGGGGGACAATTGCGAGCATTTCGTAGCTTATCGGCACAATTTCCGTTGTCGTCTCCTGGCTGAATGGATGCGAGCAGGAGAGATATTACTTTGTAAAAAGAAACATTTTTTTTTCCATCTCGCTAGATAATGGACGCAACTCCCAAGGTAAAAGCTTTTGGAAAACGGGCATGTCAACGAACAATGCGCCTCTGTCTCCTGATGGAAAACGCTAAAGGAAGAGAAACAGCGCGGCAAGGCAAGATAAGGATGTGAAGAGTAGGTCAGCCTCTAAGTCTTAAATAATCAGAGGGGAGATAACAGGGCCAGTTAAAAGTGTGTTTTTCTAATGGCAGAGTTCCTGAATAGAAGCACTTCTCTTAGCCTTCCATTCCGCCTCTTCAATAGACCTTCCCTTGTCGCTTGTAGTTATATATTTAGAGTTAAAACTATGGCTCTATCAAGGCTGGGGCAAGTCCGGGTGGGTTAAAAGCAGAACAGGAAAAAAAGGTCACCAAATACACCGTGAAAATCTGATTATCCCGGCAGACTTGGAGGAACAAAGCCACATTATTGAGACAAGCAGTGGAGAAATAGGAAGAGATTTTTTCCTCCCTTTGTCCTCGTCAAGAAAGAAAGCAGCCTTGTGTGCGCATCAGGCATATTGAAGAAGACCAAAGTGCTTTAGCAAAAGAGATTCTATAATAGCCCGTTTCATCAATTGAGTCAAAAGGGATACAGTAAGGAGATCAGTGAAGTGGCTTGGGGCTAACTCGTTTACATCCTAGCCACGAAACACTGCCTCAGTCGAATCGGGAGGCCAACACTGACATCATCCTGTCGTATAGCCTAGAGCTCAAGAAGGTTTGCGTGGTAGGTGAAATCAACACTTAATGTAGCATAGCTAGCCACAAATTGGTTTTAACCAATTTATAAATTGGGAAAAATATTTTACATCCAGTTTTCATGAAATGTGTGAGATATTTCTGGGTGTAATTCTAACTCCATGCCACTGGAGACACTAAAGAGCTACAGTGGGGGCAGTTGGTAGTATAATGGTTGGGGAGTTGGGTTCGTCATCAGAAGGTTGCCAGTTTAAGTCCCAGACCAGTAAAGGTACCACTGAGGTACTCATGAGCAAGGTCTGCAACAAGCACTGCTCCCTGGGCCTGTTCACTGCTTCTTTCTGGATGGGTCAATTGCAGAGGTCACATTTCATGGTGCTGCACTGTGTGAATGAAGCATCATCAACCCCTTTGCACTAGAGACCATGGATGAACAGGCCACGAAAATTAAACAGCATTTTACATCAAATGCAATCTTTAGACTAACCCTTATGAACTGCTTTGGTCAGATTTGACCCATTTTACACCTGACATTTCTCCACATGGTAATTCCCACGGGTGCAAACACAATAACAACAACACCGTGAGTTAGGCATCCAATAGAAGTGAGACAATTAATTGCTCAATTTGTCTGGAATTTAATGGAATAACATCACAATATTCCTAAGTAGAGGAAATTTGTTCTCTAATGAGTAATGGCGAAGCGCGAGTTAATGGCTCTGTCAGATTCAGATGCATGACCCTATTACATGTTTCCAACACATATGGAAAAAAACAAGCAAATGAAGAATATCATTGAGCAGGCATCTGTTTTCATAAACACTGGTTAGGTGCAATTACACATTCCAGAATGTGTATCTCCTAATTAGGCTGCAAATTTGCAAATTTTCAA